>OMNZ01029954.1:0-23677 GCA_900303255.1 Lesueurigobius sanzi
CTTCTATTAGTCCAAGTTAAGACACTGCAGGTAAATGGGGGTGGGGGGTAATGGATGGAGAGAGCCATGTTTGAACAAGTAAATTTTGTTGTACTTGCAATGACAGTAAAGATTATTCATTCATTCATTCATGTTTAAATGTATCACTTTATTTTGTTGATATATTAGTTACAAAGATTTGATCAGAGGAGATTTTGGATGTCTTGTTAAATTTAGTAGTAGTTAGTGAAGAAATTCAAATGTTGCCTTTTGTCATATTTATACTTTACTTTAATCTTTATTAAAGGGACAATGTACAGAGACATTAAGCCATAGAGTGTATATTACTGATGGAGATATAATTGCCTAGCTTTGATTGAAGCCATGCTAACATACAGGGCTGTTTCCGGAAGCCGGAAGTGCCCATTGACTTACATGTGAACTTTTTGGCCCCCATTATTGGACTCATTATTGGAAATAGTGTTATGACCCTCAAATCCTTGTCTTACTACGCACTAGACCGTCCTGTTCTTTGTCTTTTAATATTTTCAACATTAGAAGAGAAGGTAACTCGCACATACCTTAATAGGTTTGTTTCCAAAAAAACAACATGGCGGCGGTTCAAATGCTAGCATGAATTGGCTTCATTAGCCCACGCTGAACGCACTGGGGAAAGTCACGTGGGCTCTGTCCATCTAATGGGCTATGCATTAATCTCACTGAGACAGATACTATGTACAATTGTACATGTACTGATTCCTAGCCTTAGTTATTGCTTATTTCTCTTAGCCTAGTAACTAGACGCACCCTAGTGGAGCACCATAGGAGCTGCTTGTAGCTGGGCCAGGAATCTGGCCTCCAATCACAACGCTCTGTCTGTGTTGCGAGTATATATATTTTTTGAATCATTGAGGCGGGCTTAGCAGGATGACGACGTGGCTGCACGATGGTGGAGATAGCAAAACAAGGAAGATGCTCCGTTGCTCTGATTGGTCATAGTGTTGACCAACCACAGCAGAAGCAGTTTGAATGACAACTGTTGGCTCCACCCACAACCTTCAGCTTTCCCAATGGTGTGACCCCAGACTGTACAATTCATGCCTGGCTTGCCAGGCTACATTTCTCTGTAATTCCTGGGCCAATCCACATGAAACCAAAACTGTCACAAAGTTCAATCTCTTCTCTGTCAGCACATATTTTCTCATAAAGGAGTCCAAAAGTGGTGACAATATTCAAAAACATGTGTGTGATGTTGGCCAGTAGAAAGGACTTTCAGCCATATATAATATAGTTTGTGAATCCAATCACTATCACATACTGATCAAGTATATTTGTCAATTTTCTTTTTTGGAAATTTCTTTCAAACACCCTTCCTCTCCCATAGAGCTGTATTGGCATCTGCTCTGAACTGAACATACCCTATTGTTTCCCATTCACGTGCAGCGTCTCGCCTTAAACGGTTAAATGCTTTTTTCCACACACATCGCACACACTGCTAAGTCATCCGTCCTTCTCTCTGGACTTGTTTGGATCTCCCCAACGCCTTATCCTTCATTCTCTAAACATCTCCACCCGCCGCACACCCATCACATCTCCCAGCGGCCATCTTTAAACTCCCACATTACGGAAACTTCACGACGTGATTACGGCGCCGTTTATCCATCCCGCAGTTAATTTGAGTTTGTTCTAATGAATTCATTTCTCCTCGTCTGCTTGTCTTTACGAGCTGTTTTTCAATCCGGCGATAAAAGCGCTGACCTTCTAATCTACGCAGCAGCAAAGCCATGGAAAGAGCCCCCCAAAGCCGCCATCGCATTACGGCGAGTGATTTATTTGGGGAGCGACGGTTGTTCGATAATATTTCAGCGGGTTTATAAAGCAGGGTTAATACACAGATGCATTGGCGTAATTGAAACATGATTGAAATGGAAGCTGGAGGCCACAGTGGGAAAGCATTGTAAAATGATCGCCATGGAGATGAGTTGTTATCGCTGAGTTTGGTTGAATGAGGTTTATTATATGTAGGGATGCCATGACGGTTTAAATCCACCACCATTGATTATGGAGTGAATGGATAATGCAAGAATGTTGCTAGGGCTGTAATGTTCTAACCTTGCCTGCAAGCTGAATTCTCGCGGTATTTGTGATTTCACAAACACACGAGAATACATCCTGCCCCGAGCCGCTAAAGTGTTTGAGCCAGGCCCACCAGTGGGACGGAGCGACGAAAGCACCAGGTGCCGAGCAAAACAAACATTTGTTTCGAAAAAAAGGTAGTGTGGGTTAAGGTGCCTTCAACCCACAAACTCGTGCTACAAAAAACGCAAAAACCACTTGACGACATTATGATGTACAGCTCAGAGCCGCTATCTAACAAACAACTACGAGCGAAACTCCGAACGGATTCGTTTGGAGCGGTCCCAGATTGATATTGTGGAGAACTCAACTACGAGTGATACACAATGTCTATCTGGCTCTTGCCAGGTTAGTAATGTTCACGATACTTAGGGACCGATCCGATACATATTACGAGGCAGTATTGAATAGGCCTATATTTAGCCTACCTTAAAAACATAGAAGTTCAGAAACAGTCACATGTTTTATAAGTTATAAACCAAATTCCATTTGACATAAGTGTTAAGTTAAAAAAGTGCATTAACAGAATCAGAATAGAGTTTATTGCCATTGTCAATGAAGGTTTCACAGACTAGGAATTGTCTTTGGTGTTCTCGTGCAACATGAAACATAAACTTGTAATATTTTTTATTTATTTATTGTTTATTTTGGTTGGAACAGTGCATGTTAATGAACACACATGAGAACCATGCATGTAAACACACCACTCCGGATTGTAGCCTTTAGGCTAATTTGCATCCGTTGTCCCACACTGGTACGCACACTCTCATTCATCCTGATCTATTGTACATGTTTTTAGTGGTAGGGGAAACCATAGCACCCGCAGGAAACCTACACAGACACAGGGAGAACATGCAAACTCCACACAGAAAGGCCCCGTCCTGGCCCAGGATTGAACCCAAGACATTCTAGCTGTGAAGCACGAGCGCTAACCACCGTACTACCGTGCAAACACAAATGATAAATAATGAACTATGGAAAAATTATAAAATATAAAAATTATAGGACTATAAGGCATGGATAAAAATAGAATAAGAAACATCTAATAAAATATAGCAAAATGCTGTGTAACTGTTCAACAGGCATTTAACATTTTGGGTCTTTTTCACCATTTTATTTTATTAATATTTTTGCCTCCTCCTGATGCACCATCAAGTACTTTCTATGTCCCATCTGCTTTCATTCTCCATATATTTGCAATTTAACATTTTAGCACCAGTTTCTCCATACATTTGCAAAATTTTGACACCAATGAGCCTCCATACATTTTGCCACTATGTGCTATGTAAACACAAAACAAGATGGCAGCTGACCAGTGAGTGTCACAATTTCAATGCGACTTTGGGCTGTTTCCCAGATGCCTAGAAGGACATGTGTCGTCGGTGACGCGGGCAGGTCAAAGTATTGAAAGTATTGATACTTTAATAAAGTATTGATACTTGGTATCGTGGGTATTGCAGTACTTTGAAAATCTATATTTTGTCCCAGCCCTAGCTTTTACCATAACTTGGGCATGCAAAGATGGATAGGATTTCAAATATAAAACATATTTCACCCTTTTTTGTTTCCTCCGTAATTCCATATGTTCAATAAGAATCATACAATGTTAATAGTGTTGAAAATAAAGAAAAAAAACAATACACAAATGTTTGACTGGGACTGTGTGTATGCCCCTCCTAGAACCACCACTTTATTGTGGTGGAGGGGTTTACTGAGCACCCAAATAATCCAAGGAGCTCTGTTGTCTGGGGCATTATGCTCCTGTAGGGTCTCCCATGGCAAACAGGTCCTAGGTGACGGGTAAGACAGGTCAGGCCCGGGCAGCATGGCCTGCGGCCTTCATGACCTGGCAACGGATAAGCGGAAGAAGATGGATGTGTGTATGCCTTTTAGTGCATTGTCATGTCAGTAAGACAAAGCAACGCGGCTAAAATTTCTAAAAAGCCAATTCCGAACCTTAATGATGCAACGGAGAGAAAATGAGAAGTAGCCTTTTTTATTTCAGCAACACGTCCCGACTGTTTATTCAAATTTGTCCCAATATTTCATGCAAACACAAAACATTTACTTTGGCCTTTTATTCACTCTGTTTTCCTCCTCCTTCTATCAACAACACTTAGCCGTGTTTAGCTTATGGGCCTTATCTGCGCGGACATCAAAGCCCTCGCTAACACAGTCTGGGTTCCTTTCCGTGGCTCTCTTCACTCATGCCTTTGTTGTAGCATTTCAGGGAGAACATAAATGATGCGAAGCACTTTTGGCTCTGGAAAAAAAAAACATCAAACTCTCACTTTTAGTCGTCCCAAAGGAGGACATTAAAGGAGCGATTGACTCCTCCCACAAGCCAGTTTGGGAACGTGACAGCGGTTGTGCTTGAGGTTCTCACCAAAGACGAAAATAGAGAGAGATTATTGATAAAGTCAAGAATTTGTGATTTGTAAGCAATCTTGAGATATTTTTTAGGACTTATGGCAAGACACACATTGAAAAGGTTTTTGCTTTTAATGCAGTGGTCAATTTTTTAGATTTTTTGGCTAGTTTTACATCTTAGTTTTAATGTCAAAGCAAAAAAACAGACAACAATCTTCGTTTATGTTTGTTTTAAGATGTTTAGTTGAGACTTGCGTCAGATTTTGTCCTGAAATCACTCCAACATGGCCGCACTCTATCGTGTTTCCATTTACAAATATTGGCATGTTACCTAGGCCTAATACTGAAATTCAAATATTGTCTTTTCTTTTGCGTCAATAGTCTGCGAATAAATTTAGGGCCTGTTTTCTCAAAATAAGATTTTCATCCTTTTGGGCACGGTGGCCCAGCGGTTAGCTCTCATGCTTCACAGGTAGAAGGTCCCAGGCCAGGTGGGGCCTTTCTGTGTGGAGTTTGCATGTTCCCTAACCTGGCACATCAGCCTGGCTTCCTCCATGTATTACATACCTGGGAAGACAGTCTGGGAGTCCACGGTTTGATTGGCTCAAAATCCTCGGTCAAATCTGGATGGACCAATCACACAGCGCAGTAGTTTGTGATACATCATTTTAGCTCCAGAATTTGGCCAATCTGTAAACTCAACTAATCATTTCCCTCCATGTTACGTCTGGGTCTGATCTCAGATACATAAGTTGAACCTCAGCCTAGCCATTCAGCGAGCGGGGGAGGGGGGTGTTGTAGCTGACGTCATACATCAAGACCAAACGCTAGCGATTGCGTAAACCTGAAAACGGAGCACAATTGTGAAGATCCAGACCTCCTGCACAAAATGAGTAGGGTAAGGTAAGACGAGGCTAAGAATTTGCCATTATGCGCCTGCTCTCGAACCACAACAATCAAGATGGTGGCTGACACGGAGCAAAGTTTTACATCTTCTGTTTTCAATGAGCTGGAATTGTTCTTAAAAACACAAAAACCTGCTGCGCTGAAGGCTTTTCTGTTTAAAAAAGACATCTTCGCTGCCTGGCCGCTGTGCATTTACATCACATCCGTGTTTCTCTGATTGATTTCCTCTTGACTTGTTAGTCCTGCCTCGATTCTCGATTTGAACTGCTGCCCCAACAGCGGACTCCCAGACTGTCTTCCCAGGTATGTAATACATGGAGGAAGCCAGGCTGGTGTGCTAGGCTACATGTTCTCCTCGTGTCTGCGTAGGTTTCCTCCGGGTTCTCCGGTTTGCCCTACTGCTAAAAACATGTTCAATATGTCAGGATGTACAGTACATGTGAGTCTGGAGTGGTTACATGCATGGTTCTCATGAATGTTCATCAACATTTTGTTTTGTATATCTAATATAGTGTGATTGATTAGTTTTGAACCCCAAAAAACAAGGTGAAAAGTGTTTTGTTTATTTTTACTAGAAAAAATACTGATTTCTTTCAGCCACAAGAATAATATGGCAGGTTCGTGAATCCAATCACTACCAAATACAGATCAAGTACAACATTTGTCAATTTTCTTTTTGGAAATTTCTTTCAAAAACTGTTCCCATAGAGTTGTATTGGCACCTGGTCCAAAAGAAATAGAATTCTACAACTATTCTTCCAGCAAGGCACTCAACACCATAAACCTAACTCAAGATTTTGGGGAATCTTTTGAAATGCGTAGTCTAACCTAGATACTGTAAATTAAAAATAGACAAATGAAATACTTCTTCTGAATTATGCATAGTCTCTATAGCTTTGCAATCGTTTGTACTGTAGATAGTCATAGTTCATATTCCTAGCACATCTCTGCCACATTGTTTCTCAAATCCACTCTGCATTCTCCTGTGCCCTCAAGCCTTGTATCATGCGCTGACAGAAATTCTCCATCCTGCCCTGCTTTGCCTGTGAATGATGCCACTATATGAAGTCATCCATAACTGTTTGGCATGCAATGGGGCTTTGCGTGTCTGATATTGCCTGGCATGGAAAGACGCCTCAGAGGAGAGAACGTGAGACAGAGGGAGAGATCACGGCTTTTTGCTTAGAATTTACAAACAAACATGAATCCTTAAGCTGTCAGGTACATATATACAATGAGACAGTGGAAGCAATTGATACTGTTGGACTTGACTGGCTCAAAAACAGGCTGATGTGTTTTTTATTGATTACATAAGAGATGTTTATTCTATTATTATTACCCGTTTGAAAAGTTATTTTCTTCTTTAATGGCACAATTCCTAACTCCTAAATGTGTGAATGGTTTTGTGTAACGCACGCAATGCGAACAGATGCTGTGATCCATATATGGTCATTTTCTTTCTGGGAGATGCCAGCGGGAAAAGATGGCAGCGATACACACATGTGCACACTTTACAGATTTCTAAAGCCTATTCTCAAAATGTGTGTTTTATTACACGTTTGCAATGCTTTTGTACGTAACTATATTTTGAAGATCTTTTCAGGGGGATTTTTTTTTAAATATTTAATTCCAAGCCTGGCTTTGAACCCCAAAAAACTATTCAAAAACTAAAAAAGATATCCAAAAACTAACTTAAAATTTAACAAAATGAATTTAAAAATAAAAATAGAAAGAGGGTGAGTGCAGGTGTGGGTCCCAAAGGTGAAAAATCCACAAACAAATCAATTTAAACCTAGCTCTATCCATTATTTTATTTTTTGCTGAAAATGCATTTTGCAAATTTATAAACATGCATTTGCATAAAAATCCATTGTATTAATGTAAAAGCATTAAATGACAGAAAAATGTATATCTGTATTTGCTTCCTATTCACCTGCAGTGTCTCAAAATCCCCAAAAAATGCTTGTTTCTTATGCTGCATTCCAGTTGTCCTCGGAGGTCGGAACTCTGAGCTGGGAGTGACATTTCCTCCGAGTTACTGTGTTCCAGTTGTCAGGTCGGAAATTTTAATGAGATAATGACACAAATACATAATTTAAGATACAAAGTTGGTAAAAGTCAGCTGTTTATGCCCCTAACAAACTTATTTTTATATACCCCAACAGTGTGGTTGTATTTATGTTTTCATAAATCATGTTTCAAGTCATTTACAGAGCGCAGTTAGCTCTTGTTGTCATTAGCCCCTGGTGCGTTAGCAACATTAGCATTGCAGATCAAACAGTCTAACTGCGGCTCAACTGCAGCGCTGGAGCCGAGCGACAGACAGCGGGCGAGTAACAGAGGGCAACTAAAGGGTTAGAAACACAAGAAATACAAAATTATAGCAGTCGGCTGTTTTATTTATGTCTAACACTGGGCGCCGCCATGTTGTTTTCTGTAACTCGGGCTTGAGAGATCCAACCCGAGTTTCCCAGTCGGAATTACAAGGTTGGCGTGCGTTCCAGTTGAAATCTCCTGGTCCTGAAATTTCCGACTTCCGAGGACAACTGGAACGCAGCATTAGTGCTCCAGTATTTGGGGGAAACTCACCATCAGCAGTTAGCTACTTACGAAGCTGTATTGATTTTGCGGACATGTAACTGGAAACAACAACTACCATCTACCGGACTAGACTTGTAATTGCTAGTGAGCAGGATGTTTTATTTTCTGCGGATGGATTGGCCAGTTGGCTTGACGATTAAAGCTCACCACGCGATTATCATAATTTAACTTTTTTAATATCAATATTCAATTAAAATTCCATTAATTGCCCAGTCCTACTCTGGCCTAGGCCAAACTATACCTGAGTTTAATCTGGGCATGGGGCTAATTTGGCCTGCTACACCGGGGCCTTCTAGCTGTGAAGCACGAACACTAACCACTGTGCATGTGTCACGCCCAACGTGTGAATAATCAATAGATAATTACAATAAAATGAACTGCGATGATTAATCCCATTTCAAAAGTGTGATTAACCTGATTAAAATAATGAATCGATTGACAGCACTAGGGAAGACACTTCACCGAGACAGAGGGCGAAAGAAAGAAAGAGATCAGCTCATATCGCTCAACGTGGCTTGGCATCGAAAGACACCTCCTTATAGAGAGAGAGAGCGAGAAAAGAGAGAGCGAGAGAGATCACCACAAATCCGTATTTATACAAGGCGTATCGTGCCAGAGTATCTGTAATCCCTTTATCTCCTCCTCTGCGCGGTGACAGGTAAGATCTACTGCGCACTCAAAATCATATCAGGGTGTTTTTTTTTGGGCTTCGGAAGATGATGACACGAACAAAGTTTCACCTACACTCGACGCGATGGTGGTGACGGCGGCAGGCCTTCTGGAGGGGATTAGCGCTTTCACGCGACAGTCCAAAGGAAAAGACGCGAGACGAGCCGCTGACGGAGGCTCGCCCCATGAGGACTTTTGGAGATATGTTGCGCTGCTATATGAGAAAGGTTATCTGACGTTGATGTTATTGTGCCTCGAAATCCAGCAAATCCCAAATACATGGAATAATAAAGTTGGAGCAGGGAAGGAGATATGTAAGGGATTTGAATATATTGAGAGGTTGTGGTAAGAGAAGGGGGTATTCAAGTGTTTTGCTTTGCCAGAGGTTTCATTTGCCCTTGATTTCAGTTGGTTAGTTAAAATATCTGCCAATTTGACACTTAAAATGAGAACATTGCATATGCTGCAACTTAAATGAGTTATCAAATCTAATTTTACTGGATGTGTTTATTTTTTCTTATTGTAAATGCAAAAAATTCTGCCTAACTCAAAATCTGACTGCAGCGTTGATATTGGTGTTGTGAGACCTAAAAGTGGTCTATTTTTAGACGCTTTGCAAACACAGCGGGTGAAAACATTGATTTTTCATGCATTTCCAAAGTCTAGTGTCGTCCCTTAACATCTTAACATCAATGCCAATGTAGAAAAAGACCAAACTCTTTTTTTGCCGAGCCGCGCATCAGACTTTACCATCGCTGCTCTCTGCCGTGTTTCCTACGCATATCCACAAATATTGACACATTTGGTATCCACATGGAGTGCGTTAAGCAACCAATAAGAAGCTGTAATTCATACACAGTCATGGTTAGTGGTTGTGCAAAGCCATTTATTGTCAAAGAACTGTGTTTCTCTTCTGAAATCATAATGAAACAGAAACTACTCAAATGTCCCTGATCTAAATGGTTACATGACCTTCAACAACTGCCAGGACAATTGTTCAGGAGCAAAGAAAAACTCACTTCAGCTGAAATACAGGACTCTCTGAAAAATCAGCTCATGGCAAAATGGGGCACAAGTCGATTCTGGGGCATTTTGAGTTATTCCCAGACTCTGAAAGTGTAGTCTCCAAGCTTTCCAACAATGTGTAACACATGGAAATCTGATCATATTTGGAGAAGTTGCGGCTTTTGAAGGTAGACATTTGGAAAAGATAATCCTGAGATAAGCCTTCTCTTAGTTGGCTTGTTTGAGACAATGGTCCTCATTTACATCTCATTTATTAGCTTCAAGATGCACAATACTGTATTTACATTTTTTCAGTTTCTAGTTGAAAAGTGTAAACAAACAGGTTTATTGACAATAAATGGCTTCACACAACCACTAACCATGACTGAAATAAAGGCTTTTGTGTTATCATTCATATATGAAATTCTATGAAATGTTTACATAAACCTTTTTGATGACTTGTGACCACACATAAACTTAAAAACACATCTTACATAAACATAACATTTTGCCTTCTGTAACTTTATCTCCCAAACACAACTCTTAAATCAGCGTGCAAGTCTTTTGGCAGTACTTTGATGACTCGACACAGCACGCGCCTCGGATTCTGGTGGATTTCTCCGGATAAATTGAAGCGCTTATGCCGTTACCGATGATTGAGTCTCTTGCCGGGAGATTTTTTTTTTTTTTTGCAGACATATAGTCCCCCTGCTGAGGTGGCTTTGACAAACCCGCGCGCACACCTTGATACTCCCCGGAGTTCGGAGTAAGCCCTGCAATCTAATTTGTGCAGACGTAGTGACCCGTGAAATGGTGCCGAGGCGCGCTCCCCCGCTCGGGACTATGTAAACGCTGCAGATTAGCGCACACCGAGATGCCCGCGTTAACCCGTTCGCCGTTTCTTAATAACGTTTCCTCCCACCAGTGCCTCGGAATGAGCTAAGCGCGGCAAAGCCAAGCAATGGACCATCATTTTTGCGCGAGAAACAAGCAGTTTGTTTTGTACTCCTTCCGTATGTCGCAAACTCAGACAGACATTTGTGGAAATACTCAAATTGCAAAGCCTTTGGATGGATTTCATGAACTTGCAGGCTAGTTTTCTTGCATCTCTGTGACGGTGACCTTGAAAAGTTACCCAGAAAGTTGTGAAATTTGCTCATAAACCTCTCCGTGTGAAGAATTGGGATGCTATGAATGGGTTAGAAAAGTTAAGAATGGGTTTCAACTACAAATAGCAATATAATTTACATGCTAAGTTTTTGTACTTAGACTTAGACAGACTTTATTGATCCACAAGGGAAAATGCAAATGGTGATCTTAAAATGAAATAACAATAAAATAACAACAACAAGAATAAAATGTGAGAATAGAATTAAGACAGAAATCAGGATATAGGGTATGTAAACTTATACATGTCATAGAATATAAATGATAATACAAAAACCTTTTCAATATACAATATATACAAAGATGAAGCAGATACACATGAATTCAGTGTAAATGAACACAATGCACAGTGAGCTATGAAGGTCAGAGTTATTTACAGAGCGCTGAGTTGCTGTACAGCTGTATAGAGTCTGGTATGAACGTGCTCTTGTAACAATCACTGTAGGAGTCTGTTAGAGAAGGCCTTTGCTCCTCTATAGTCCGGTGGAGTGGATGTGCAGGACTGTCCATGATGGAGAGCAGTTTGTATAGTTAGATTGAGAAAAATCGTCCTAAAAAAACTTGCCCCCACTGGCAGTAGAAACAAAATAACATGTATAGGCCTAGTATTTAAGTGTCCACTTTCAAATGTACATAAATTGTTTGGGTCCCCAGCTGGGGGACCTGGGTGGGTCCAGATCATTATTGGATCCACCACGTAGACTCTCTCTCTCCTTATGGCCTCAACATTGACTATGACTTGAGATGTTTTCGATAAAGAAATGTTAAACCATGCACACTGTAAATGTTGTAAATATGTAATATATTTTTCTAAATATATCTATATGTTTTTGTACTCTAATGTAAACAACCAGTTTGCTAGTTCACAAAGGGAAAGGGAAACTTATTTGTATCGCACTTTTCATATGACACAGTCACACCCAAAGCGCTTCACACATGAAAGGGAGGGGGCTCATTCACTCACTGCTGATGGTGGTAAGCTACTATTGTAGCCACTGTTTCTCCTGGGGTAGACTGACAGAAGCGAGGCTGCTCACATCGGTCCCTCCAACCACCACCAACCACTCACACATAGGCATTGGGTGAAGTGTCTTGCCCAAGGACACAACAGCAGTCTGCACCTGCAGGTGCCGGGATTCGAACCCTTGACCTTCCGATCATGAGACGACCTGCTCTACCATCTGCACTACTGTCGCAGATGGTAGGCTCAAAGACTTTATAATTCGACACTTTTACACAAATGTGTGCTTTAAAATGCTGATTATTGTGCAAATCTGGCTATTTCTATACCTAAAATGTCTTATTTACTTAAGGTAGAATTGCAATACATATTTTTCTTGTCTAAAGCAAAAGCTTCACATTAATCTTTCACAATTTTTATTTTTCCCTATTCACCTGCAGTGGCTCGCCTTTGTCATACTGTTTGATTCACTAATGGGCTGAATTACTAGTTAGAACAAAAAGCAAAAAGCTTCTGCATAAAGAGATACAGTCCAAAGGTCAGTTAACCAAAGTAAGAGCTGTTCTGACGGCGAGCAGCACTCATATTTTCATCAGAAAGACATTTTGGTTAATGCGACTCCAACCCAACTCATTTCGTGGCAAACTTTTATTTTTAAGCCCACAAAGGTCGAAGGGAGCCCAATTAAAAACCTCGCTCAACAAACATATTAATCACTCTTCGAATCGGTGCAGGTGTTGTATCTGCGAAGAAATGACTGTACAAACTCCAGGTGCTGGCAACCCGCCTCGCCGAAATAACACCAATTATTTCTGTCGAATTTCCTGCTTTCCGCAAGTTGCTTTTTGTCTGTTTGTGCCGCTGTCGCCTCCCTCCATCTGCTCTCTGAAGACTAATTGATGAGTGATTCGCCACCGATCGGCCATTTTTCTTTTTTTTTTGTCATGGGAAGCCGGAGCGTTGCACTCAGAGAGGGTAGAATGGGAAGCTGCTATATACAGGACACAATATGGAAGAGCGTCAACAATGGCAGATGGCGCAATGATGGATCCTGATTGGATTCGGTGCGGCCCAGGCTGCGCTCACGCTACAGCCAAATGTGGCTGTCGACAACGGGATTTCAGCTGACTCATTCAAACTATTCGTCACAACTGAGAAATGTACATCGGAATGTGTGGCTTCAAAATAATTGTTGGTTTGAAAAGTTCTGAGTTGAGATAAAAGTGAATTATGTGCCTCTCATCACACTTGATTTTGGGATGGAAAATATCACAAATCCAATTGACCATTCACAAAACTCTGCCCCCAAACGGTCATTGAACAATCAAAGATGTAAACCAGGCCTGACAAGCTGCTGCATTTGGCTGTCTGCGACGAAGGATCACTCATCATGGGAAAACTTCTGTCATACCTCAAAACATCAGGTCGTTGATTGTGAGACAGGGACAAAGACAGCTAGTCACAGAGTGAGCATCGCTGCAGTGATGATCTCTGTCAAGTGTGTTCCACACCACCAGCACCGCCAGAGCCACAAAATATAGGCATTTTTGGCCACCATTTTGAATTATTTTTATATTCATCCATTCATATCTGTTGCTGGGTACTTGTCCAAGCTGCCTGGATCACATTGGACTAGTCTATTAGGGCTCGTCCTGCAGGTGGTGGGCACACGTGCTCATGACGCTCTTTCAGGCGTTGTCTCCAGGCGATGTAACCGGCCTTTATGGCCTCATAATATGGAACTTCTGAACCACTCTTCGTCTGACCCGTCACCTAGGACCCATTTGCCATGGGATAGGACACCAAGCCCCTGACAACATAGTTCCTTGGATCACTCGCTTGCGTCTGCAGTGATGTGGTCATTGTATTGTGGTCAAAAGACAAAGCTTCTGATTTACCACTCGATCTATATGTTCCTACTCTCACCTATTTTCATGACCAGTACAATATCCTGCATACAAGCTGTCAAAATGAGTTTCCTCCACAGGGTGACTGGGCGCACCCGCAGACATAGGGTGAGGAGCTCAGTTACCTGGGAGGAGCATGGAGTAGAGCTGCTTCGGATGCCTCCTGGTCCATCCCTGGAGAGGTGTTCCGGGCTCGTCCCCCTGGGAGGAGGCCCCTGGGAAGACCTAGGACACGCTGTAGGACGATATCTTTAAGCTGGCCTGGGAACGCCTTGGGATCCCAATGAAGAGCTTGAGGAGGTATGTGTGGATCAGTAAGTCTGGAAATCTCTTCTCAGACTCCGCGAAACAGCCCTGATTAAAACCAGAAGAAAATTTACAGAATAATGACAGAAAACATGCAATACATATATTTCCTCATATTTATGTCAGTGATATTTAGCAAAGTTTCAAATTGATATCTCTAAAATGATTAATCTTTATCGAATCACCTGCTGTGTGTCGCCTTAAATACAGTAGAATGACAATATTATTAGTGAGAGTGAGCTTCAGTTAGAATAAATTGCCTAAAAATGGCTCCAACTCTACTTTTACACAATCACGACTCCCATTCATATCAGCCGTAGGCGGCTGAGCAAATTGCTGCATCAGTGCGCGTGCCAAAGTTCTCACAAAAGGGCCAATCGGGGGCAAATTGCTTCCTGTTGTATGAAAAAGACTTGGTTGGGAACACTTCTTTATTGTGGCGGGGGGTGCTTGGATCAGCCGCCTCACAGCTGTGCTAACAAGTGTCGCTCCAAATTGTTGCTTCCCGTTTGAATGCTGCGCCAAACAAGGGCTCATCACCACAGCTCAATGTGCGCTGCGTCAGCTGGCAGATTTCTGTTCTTCTGCCCCGCATCATGAAAGGCGCCTTATGCCTGTGATTGTGCTTACTCATTTTAGGCAAAAAGCATGAGGCTCGAGTCTGGAATAGAGTGATGTTCATAATGGTGCTGTTCAAAATGATAGGGATTGGAAAATGTGATTTAAAGAGAAGGAGAGTGAAGAATGATAGTGAACAATCGTTCTTTCTTATTGAATTTACGGCCTCAATTTGCACAATAAGGTGTTTAATTATTGTGTTGAGTCAATGACTTTTGCAGCAATATCTAGTTGATTCGAAAACTAAACAAGATATCCAAAATCCTTGTATCTAATATGCCAGTATAACGTATAACTCTTATTGTAAATAGCCTGCTGTATTTTGGCTAAAGTCTGCTCCTCTGATCATGACCAGTTTTTTTGTGCACCATTTGGCTGTTGGAAGGTGCGATACAAATAAAATTTGATTAATTGATTGATGACATGTTTTAACCTGCCCAGAATAGAGTGGCTGCTAATGAGCAGCAGCTGTCACCTGTGAAAGTCTGTGAATCTATCTCTGCTCTATATCACCACTGATCACTTTCATTCTCTCAAAAAATATATTTTGAAATTAAATCATTTTCAGAAAAATGCTGCTCATGTTGTGTAAGATTTAGAATTTTTGAGTCCATTTTGGATGTAATAATATTCTAAAACAGCAGATTTTTTTGTGTAAAGAACTTTTTCAGCTAAGAAAAAATTCTGTGAATGCCAAAAAAGTCTTTTTCGGCCTTAAGAACAAATTTGTGCACAAATTTGTTTCATGAATGAGGCCCATTGAAACTTTGAACCTGCATGTTATGTGGTGACTGATGAGTCAATGTTTTCTTATGCTGTGCATGAACAAACCTTTGTAAATAATAACAATAATATTGCATTGGTTTTATATAGCGCTTTTCTGGACACTCAAAAACGCTTTACATGACATTATTCATTCACTCCATACTTGGTGGTGGTAAGGTACTGTTGTAGCCACAGCTGCCCAGGGGTAGACTGACAGAAGCGAGGCTGCCAATCTCCGCCATCGGCCCCTCTGACCATCACCATCACTCACACACTATATTCTAGGGCTGTTGATTAATCGGTTGATTATTTTTCCGATTAATCGGTTGGCGACAAAAGGTACATGGAAAGTGCAATTTTTAAAAACTTTTTGCCACATGAAGCTTAAGTGACACCGTTTGAGAACGTCTTGATAGAGTAAACTTAAAGGCAATGTCTGTAGATGCTCTTTGTACAAGTTTCACACCTCATTCCTCATTTGAAAGCTAAAGGGGGTTTCTCACCGGCTGAAATGTTGCCGCGACTCCCGAGATTGATCAGTCTAAAAATATTCGGAGACCTCTCGGAGACTTCTCGGAGACCACGGAGACTCAAGTCTCCGCCAGGTTGGGAACTAGCCTCTTAGTATTTGCCGCAACTCCCAGAAAACGTTGTGGAGACGTCTCCAAGACTCAGCTGAGACTGAGTTGCCGCTAAGTCGCGAACTAGTCTCCAGGCCGGTGAGATAGGCCCTTTAGAACCTCTAAAGTTCAGTCTGGGATTGTGAAAGTGAGAGGGTGAGAGAGTCCTCTTTCTGCTCTGATTAGATTATGGTCTGAGATTTAGCTCATATTTGGAACAATCAGAGCTAAAATATTTGCAAAAGAAAATTCTATAACCAATGCCTTTAGAGGCAACATAGTTTTTCACACAAAAAATACAAACTTTTGATGTAATTCCCACTCTGTCTGAGTCTGTATATTCCATAAACGATTAATCGATTACTAAAATAGTTGACAACTATTTCAGTAATTGATAAGTTGACGATTAATCAATTAGTTGTTTCAGCCCTACTACATTCACTGACAAGGCCCTACTCTGCAGCTTCCGAGGTCTGCCGGGATCAGGTATGGCCTTTAAATAGTCTGTATGTGATCTTTTATGTCTACTTTCTTCTGTAAAGGTGCCCACACACTAGAGGATTTTAAAATCTTTTGAGACAAAAGATCTGTGCACAGACCACACACAATTAAGGACAGACATGAGGACACACACATACACACATGAGGAGTCCCACCACAGATCATGCCATGAGAGAAAGTTTTTATTGAGCCACGCCTCCTAAGACTAAAAATCTGGCTAAAAATCCTCTACTGTATGGCCACCTTAAGTTGTACTTAAGAACTTTTTCTTAGGAAAATATTCGTGAATGAGGCCCAATGACACTCCCCGAGGGGGTGGGAACCACTTAACAACACATCTTTTCCACTTACAATACATATTTTCCTGCGAGTGATCTACAGCAAAAGTTGAACCTGATCATTATTTGGTGGTGACAGGATCCACAAACCTGTCATTTTATTGCATTGGTTGAAAGTCCATCAAACATGTCTTTGAATATTGTCACCACTTTTGTACACCTTTATGAGAAAATCCCTCCAACCTTAGTCCATTCGCGCTGACAGACAAGACTATGACCACTTTTGTTCCATGTCTTTCATTCCAGTAATGACAGCGATATTAACCAAACACCAAGACAAGGCTGTTAGGACGTTAAGGCAGATTTGATTAAACTGACCTCATGGACTTTGCAGATGAGATGTGAGAGGTCGAGTATATTATTCATGTATTCCAATCAAACTAGTCACAAGTTGGTCATTTTCATTTTCTGCGAATTAGGGAGGATCATTGGGGCATATGACAATGTGACTGCTTAATCACTTTCGTAATGGGAGTAATGTGATGTATCTCCAATAATGAATCACAGATGGACGGCTAATATGAAGTATCAGTCTATCCACCAGCGAATGTGCTCTTTATACCTACATTTAGCCTTTAGATGTTAGGTTGATTTACTTACTGCCCAACATGAAACACTGGCCAAAATGTCAAGTTGTGGTTATAAAGCCTGGTGTTCTCAATTCTTGTTTAAAACAGCTGTTGCTTTCTTTTCCGAACAAGTTTAGCTAAATGTGTCACTTGTCAAGACTTTATCGGCGCAAAAAATCTACAGGTCCGTGTTTCGGTGCAACATTCTTATACAGAACTTTTGATTCGCTTCCCCTCCACTTTGCTGCAGCACAGATGGTTATCAGCGGCCCTCGACTTGCAGGTGCTGTCTGGACTTTTATGTTGAGGGCGAGGTTAGGCAGTCTGCGCGAACTGGAAAAATATATAGTCACGTACAGCAAGAGGGGGGGTGGAAAGAGAACGAGAACGAGACCCTTGAAATCCTACCAGCCCGAAAACAAATAAGCTTTTCCAGATTTGACCCTGCGCCGTTTGTTCCACTGTTATTTTAAATCAACATGTTGGTGCTCTGTGCAGACTCCTTTGAGGCGCAGACGTTCAGTAAGACGTAAAAAACGAAAAAAAAGAGGGGGCATAGAAATCAAATCAAGAGTGTTTTGGTGGAAATGGCGTTTGGGTTTTTGGGAACGCAACGCAGGACTCTAACCCAGGCTATTGTTGCTTCATTTCAACTAAAATGGAGGGTGACACTTGCAAACTATGGGTGGCCTGTACAGATTGTCATTTTAGTTTTAAGCCGTATTCGCACAGGATTTTAATAATCTAAGGACCTCAGGTAAAAAGCCGAAATGACATCCTCTGAGTTTCTATTCCCGTGCAAATCTGCCGTGTCATTAATTTGGAGGTTACAAATTTCCCCCCGGTTTTTACTTAATTAAGGTATTTCTGCAAAGTCCGAGGTCCTGAGGTGATTCTGCTCCCTTGCGAATTGGCATGTCTGTGTTTTCAAAGGTTTGAACCTGCATGAAGTCCAATGAATTTCTCCCGCAGTCGACTAGTAAATTAAATGAATAAACTAGCTGGGGATACATGTGTTCTAATATTTATTTAATATACAGTTGGAGGTCTTGTTGGCCAATAATAATAATTTATTTCCTACACAGAAACTGTTGAAATATACGTTCTCTCCTCCTTTCTGTCATCGTTTTAGCGCGCACACACAAGGACACAGGGCGCACTCGTGTTCCTCTCACTTCTTCCCCTCCGCTTCATACTACGACGACACAAAGTTTAACATGGGTGTGTCGTTTTTGTTTCTACCCGCCGTTGCTGCTGTAATAAATGATACAAAGATAAATCCATTGCGCTGGTTTGCACGTTGTAAAAAGTGAAGCAGAGAGAGGAGCTAGCCGAGAGCAGCGTTGAGCTAAGCGCTAATGCTACATGTCCGTGGCTCTTCATAATCTAGGCCTCAGTCCTGGCTGTGAAAGAAGAGCGAGTTGAAATTCAGAGTTTTAAATGTGCTTTAGTCGGAGCGTCCCGTAAATCCTTCTCTGACTTGTTGGAAAACCTTCACTGCGTGGTACTGTGCTCTAAACTTCTGCGAGACTACAGGGAAAACAAGCCAGATGCTAATCTTACTCTGACGGGCTGGACGGTGCGCTGCCAACTAGTGGGTGGGAGTAAAAGTGCAGCACCAAAGTAAGCCGCTGTAATGAATATTTCACCTAAAAACACATATATACAAGAATCTTTTTTCAGTCTCTTATCCTGAATTGACTAAAGAATCAGCACAAGGTGACTAAAATTTTGCACTAAAATTGATTTGCCAAACAGTAAAAATGTGTATTCACTGTGTCTATTGGGTTTTGTTTTCGTTTTCTTTCATTGTTTGTGAAGTTGAAATTGTTAGCTATGCCCAAACTCGTTCAACACTTTTCTAACATCTCAGTTCTTCACAGGGACGAGTTTCTCAACACGCCCCACAGGGTCACTGTCACAATTACAACTTAGTCCTTGAGTGACAAAAAAAATCTCTACTAAAAATGTCTTTTACAATTCACTGTAGAAGGACAAAACCGATTCCACTATCAGGAAAAATGCCAGGTACAAGGCTTCAATTGCCGCATAGAAAAATAAATGTGATTAGCACAAAGCAATATGAAACGTCTTCTAGTAACTGAAAGTTTGTATGGAAAAGTTGGTAACTATCTGTGGCTGTGGAAGTTGTGCCAAAAGTCAATTTGGTTCAAAGTTTTTGATGGCTTATTAAAGGGGAAGGAGGGTAGTTATGGGAATACCTTTCTTTTCAGTATCACTTTATAGACCTTTCTGGTGGACTATAAGCAAATTCAAATAAAGATAAAGAATTCAAATACCTGGGACTGACATTGGACTCGACATTGACATTTAAAAAACACATCTCACCAAAACTGTAAATTTGAATATAGTACAATTTTAGACGGGTCAGACCATTCATGACTGTATGCTGCACGTTTGTTTTGTTGTATATAGAGTATTGTATAATCACATGGACACTTCTGGAACACTCAAACCAATAGAATCACCTTTTTAAAAAGCCATGAACATTCTGGACATGAAACCATTCTCATTTCACCATTGCACTATTTTGGAAAAGCATAATATACTTAATTTTGAGAATTTTTTTTTTAACTTTAAATATGCTTGCTTTGTATAAGGTGTTACATGGACTTGCCCCTCCTCCATTACAGGATTTTATTAAACCAAAGACTGAGTGGGATGGGCACCAGGGCCACAGCCCGAGGGGTCGGTGAGGTTCCACACAGGCGCTCCACATTTGGACAGACTGTGCTCTCAGTCAGAGGCACTAAATACTGGAATAGTCTTCCATTGTCAATCAGAGAGACTCCAACACTGGTCTCCTTTAAATTACACATAAAACAGTGGCTAAAGGAAAAGCAGTCCTGTGAACATTTTTAGTCTTTAGTTGTTGTCATTGTCGCTGCTTGTTGTTATATTGTTTTGTGTTTCATACTGTATGTAGCACCTGCCGAGAGACTACAGATGGAAACTAGCATCTTAACATATTTACACTGCTAATGCTCCAGATGTTCATTCCTATGCGCTGTCCCTTTTAAATAAATGAATACAATAAAATAAATGGATGTTTTGGCATGTTCTTACATTTTAAAATTAAGCAGATTGCCCAGTAGAATAATAATAAAAAAAAAGGAGCCAATATTCATTTGCAGGAAAAGGGAAAATATTGGTGTCAACATTTTGAAAAATATATAATAAACTCCAACACTTAACTTTGCTGGCAGACTTCTATCACAGACTATTTCCATATAGTTATAATCAGCTCCTTGCTTCAAGTGATTGGGCACGACTGAGGGCCTGCGAGGAGCTGAGCTGCCGCTTATGTTTGTATAACGGCTCAGCGTAATGTTGTAGTAGTTATGAGTACTGGGATGTTGCTTACTATTTCTGGAGAGTCTACTGCCTTAACATCGGTCCTAAACCAATCCCCCAGGAACAGGCGAGCTGTCAGTGCCTGCCTTTTTATATTATATGTAAGAAGTTTTGAAAATGACTTTTAATTTTATATTAGAAGGTAATGTTGGGTAATATTAAGGCTATCATAGGGATTTTACAGTAAAAGATATATATTTAAATCATTTCACAAGTCTCTGTTAGAAATGACACCCATAATTCAGCATTTGTTAAAGTTGTTGTGGTGCAGGATGTATTGTATTGTATTGTATACGTTATTTTCCCACAATGGGAAAATTTGTCTTGGGTACATGGTGCTGCTTCGTACATTCACACAAACACAGGTCAAACAAACAAAGTAACAATAAAAGTTACAGAAATAGTAAAATAACAATTAAATCCTAAGCATTCTTATTTACAAACTGTATGGAGGACGGTATAAATGAATTCTTGAATCTGTTGTATTTGCATTTTGGCTCCTGAACCTGCGGCCAGAAGGAAGCATCTCAAATTCTCTGTTTAATACATGAGTTGGGTCATTCACGATTTTCTGAGCCTCTCTGGCCAGAGACCTCTCATAGAGGGAGGGCGGGGCATAGACCTGATAGGTCACACCTATAGTGCTGTTCTCACCAGATTTGAAAGTTTTGTTTTAGACTGCACCGATAGATTTCCAAACCAAACCTGGATACCGTGTCGTACCACACTCTCCAAAATGGCCTGATAAAACACAAGCAGCAGGATGTGAAATATCAGGTAGTTCTCCACTTTGTTTTACCCCTCAGCTGCTTTGAATATGACCATTTGTGGGCATGACACTGACTTATGTGGGGGGCACCACCAAACATTTCTGCTTAGGGCACCAACACATGTCTAGCAGCGGCCCTGTGTGTTCAGTCAGTTTTAATACACCAATCATGCAACTACATGGAGAAAAAAAAAACTTTTTAAGGAAACACTCATGATCTGGATAGTTCTTCCATCTCACTCACTCTGGCGAGAATGCACTCCACTCATGTGTCTCTCTAAAAGGTTTATACGCATTAGAAAATAAATGACAATGCCACAGGAAAACTCTTGGCCACAATTCCACATGTTTTATGACAGTGAGCTTAGCGGCCTCTTACACTAAGCCCATCTTGGCCCAGGGAGCTGTATCTCTTTGGAGCTGAGCTGTCCACAGGCATTGGCCCTCTGTGGATCTCCACTCTTCCCCTTGACTAGACGACACTTAAACTGGACCAAAGACTGAAATACAACCACAAAAACCTGGTTTCCCCTTCATTTCCCAATGCATATTGTACCAGATATTAAAGTTATTATCTATTAGTCGGTAACAGGTACTTACTTCATACTGGTGGCAAACTATGCTATAATATTGATATGCTACTCAAATAAATAATAATTAAGTTACTATAGTATGACCAGTATCATGAAATATAAAAACACACAGTAGGCTAATTGTAAGCTTTTTAATGCCTTATGAGAAATTCCCAGTATCTTCTTCCACAATGTTGAAATTGTGAATACTCATAAACTCACTATATGTCCTCTCAATAATAAAGACTCAAACATTTAAATCCATGACCTCCCCTGTAGCCACAGCTGCCCTGAGGTAGGCTGACATACCTCAGGGCATATGATCTGACCATCACTGACCACTGACTCACACGAGGCCACAACAACAGTTTACCCCTGCGGTATTCAATACGGCAACCTTCAGAATACTGGACCGCTCTACCGTCTGAGCCACTGCCTAAAGTTATTTTAGTCATTTATGTGTCACTGCTGCTCAACTTGACACAACCAGCGGCACAGTAGCACGGTGGTTAGCGTTCGTGCTTCACAGCTAGAAGTGACACATAAATGACACAGAAGGTCCTGGGTTCAATCCAGGGCCAGGACGGGGCCTTTCTGTGCGGAGTTTGCATGTTCTCCCTGTGTGTGCGTAGGGTTCCTCTACCACTAAAAACATGTACAATAGATCAGGATGAATGAGAGTGTGTTTGTGTGAACGAGTGTGGGACAACGGATGGAAATTAGCCCAAAGCTACAATCTGGAGTGAAGTGTTTACATGCATGTGTCTCATGTGAGTTCATTAACATGCAAAAAAAACATACAGGCCTTAAGGAGACACTGCAGGGAAAACTCTTTTCTTTCCTTTTCTTTTTTCAGGTTTTGTGAAAGTTTGCTCTTAACATAAACACTTTCACCTGGAAACAAACAAATGGCTTAATCTTTACAATAAGACAATGGGAAATTGTAACAGCTATGACCATTTTCTCCACTTTCGTAGCTCCTACAGACTTTCCACAAACTTGTAGTGATTTAGTCTTTAGTGATGTGACGTTCATGGCCGAATCGACTCTTCTGGACGGCTCTTTGAGGTGAACGGTTCGAGCTGGATCGTTGTTTCAGTCAACTGATTTACCTTGAACAAACTCAGGAATCTCAACAACAGCAGAGCACATGGCAATACATGATAAATGATGCCTTGACATGTAAAGCTGGACACACACTAGAGACACCAGATTTTTAGTCTTAGGAGGCGTGGCTCAATAAAAACTTTCTCATGGCATGATCTGTGGTGGAACTCCTCGTGTGTGTGTGTCCTCATGTCTGTCCTTAAGTGTGTTTGGTCTGTGCTCAGATCTTTACGCCTCATTTACATACAGTACGTTATGGCCACGTCCCGTTTTACGCACGTCTGCCTTAACAATAGAATGTAATGTATGTGAATGTAAAATTATGTGGATGTTTACACCATTGCGTCACGTCAACGTCACGTCTGCGGCTCCACTGCAAGGAAACGCAGAGGTTCTATTTTGTACGGATCCCGCAAGCGTCATCAATGCTTTTTTG
>OMNZ01029970.1:8539-19872 GCA_900303255.1 Lesueurigobius sanzi
TATATTTTTGTATAAATATGGTGAAAGATTAAAAATATGTAGCAACACTTCACCAACTGTTGTCCGTCTCTTCTTTCATTCTCTCTCTCCTTCCTCTCTCTCTCTCTCCCTCCCTCTCTCTCTTCTTTCTCTCTCCCTCACTCCTTCCTCTCTCTCTGTCTCTCTTCTTTCTTTCTCTCTCTCTCCTTCCCTCTCTCTCTCTCCTTTTTCTCTCTCTCCTTCCTCTCCCTATCTCCTTCCTCTCTCTCTTGTTCCTCTCTCCCTGTCCCTCTTCTTTCTTTCTTTCTTTCTTTCTCTCTCTCTCTCTTCTTTCATCTCTCTCCATCCTCTCCCTCTCTCCTTCCCCTCTGTCTCTTTCTTTCCTTTCTCTCTCCTTCCTCTCTCCTTCCCCTCTCTCTCTCCTTCCTCTCCCTCTCTCCTTCCCCTCTGTCTCTTTCTTTCCTCTCTCTCTCTCCTTCCTCTCCCTCTTTCTTTCATCTCTCTCCTTCCTCTCTCTCTCTCCTTCCTCTCTCCTCCCCTCTCTCTCTCCTTCCTCTCCCTCTCTTTCTTTCATCTCTCTCCTTCCTCTCCCTCTCTTTCTTTCATCTCTCTCCTTCCTCTCCCTCTCTCCTTCCCCTCTGTCTCTTTCTTTCCTCTCTCTCTCTCCTTCCTCTCTTCTTTCTTTCATCTCTCTCCTTCCTCTCTCTCTCTCCTTCCTCTTTCCTTCCCCTCTCTCTCTCCTTCCTCTCCCTCTCTTTCTTTCATCTCTCTCCTTCCTCTCCCTCTCTCCTTCCCCTCTGTCTCTTTCTTTCCTCTCTCTCTCTCCTTCCTCTCTTCTTCCCCTCCCTCTCTTTCTTTCATCTCTATCCTTCCTCTCCTTCCGCTCTCTTTCTCTCTCCTTCCTCTCTGTATTCATTTGGTATTTGAAAAGTAACTGTATTTGAAATACCCTCAAATGAGAGAGTATTTGTACCTGAATACAGTTACTCAAAATTAGTATTCTGAATACGTATTTTAAATACATGTATTTAGTTACTCCCCAACACTGATGATGTATTATGATGACACCAGCCCATAAGAAGTCCAACGGTGTAAATACGGTATGCTGAAAAGTCCATTATGGGCCAATGGACTAAAGGAGGCAGCTGTTAGCTTAAGTATCGATATCACAGGAATTTTAATTTACCAAAATTAAAATACTTACAAGGTATTGTTGTGTTTTATTCTGTTTTTCATCTGAAGCACTTTGAGTTACATTTGTAAAATAATAAAAAAGATTCATTGATTGATTCATTAATCATTGATTAAAAAGTCTTAAATTTGGAGGTCACGCCACAACATGTTGGTTTCCAGTCAAAGTTAGACATCCTAAAGTATTTTAGATGATGCATGAGGATAGAATGAATAAATGTTATGTCATTATGGGCACAAAGTAGTGTGTTTCTGGCCACTCATCTATCCATCTTCTTCCACTTATGCGTTGCCGGATCGCTGGGGCAGCAGTCCAAACTGCCCGGATCACACTGCACCAGTCCCTTATGGCTCCTCCTGCAGGTGATGGGTCCACGGGAGGACGACCCCACAACGCTCCTTCACCACTGGGCGATGATGGTCTCTCATCATAAGGGGCTCCTGAACCGCTCTTGGTCTGACCAGTCACCTAGGACCTGTTTGCCCTGGGAGACCCTACAGGAGCATAATGCCCCGGACAACATGCTGTAGCTCCTAGATTCATTCGGGTGTTCAAACTCCTCCACTATGGTAGCGGTCCGAGACTTTGGCCATTCAATGTGTCGCAAAGTAAAAATGGTCTTAAAATCACTTAAAATAATTGGATTTGATCTTAAAGGGACTCTACGGAAGTTAAAATAAAATATATATATATTTTCCACCCCCTACATGCTCCAGCAATGTCCCGCGCTGTACTGTGAGCCCACACCTATCCCACTCAATTGCCGCTATAAGCCTGCACTGTCACTCTAAAGTTGCATGTTCGGGCCGAGGCAGACTGCAGTTACGCGGACGGCCAGAGGTGGCAGTCACGAGTATGAAAATGATCAAACTCCATTGAGTCCCTTTAAAGAGTCTTAAAGGTATTACCTTTGACTACCCCCATATACCCAAGGTGACCTTTATTGTCCCCATAGGGAAATTTGTCCTCCGCATTTCCCCCATCTATCGAGAGCACTGGAGACCCGTCAGGAGCAGTGGGCAGTGCAGCGCCATGGCCCATCTCCAAATGTGGAGCCATGCTAATGGTCAGTATGTGCATGTTTTGGGTTGATGGCGGAAACCGGAGCACCCGGAGGAAACCCATTCAGACACGGGGAGAAACGTGCAAACTCCACACAAAAGGCCGCCCAGTCCGGGAATCGAACCAAGGACCTTCTTGTTGTGAGGCAAGAGCGCTGCCCACTCACAGGGTATCCGCGGGGTCTTAAAAAGTCTAAAAAAAAAGTCTAAAATTCATAAATACAAATTTAAGGCCTTAAAAATTCTAAAATTCAGCCTATTTGGTCATAAATTCATGGTAAATTGGTCTTAAAAATTCATGTGCGTTTGACCCAATTATTTGCTCACAACTTTGTTTAAAAAAATAGCCAAATAAAAGCACAGAAGCGTACCCATGAGTATGCGTTCGTATACATGGCCCGAGAAGGCAGTTTGTGGCAGTCAACTGTCACAAAAGGTCGCAGTGTGGACCCGATTTGGGTCTCAAGTAAGTCCACTGGAGTATGATGGCTCTGCTCTGTTTTTTTTTCATGGGCAAATGCAAATTTAAGACCCGTTAAGGGCAATTACATTGAAGGTTATAGCCATATTGCAAAAAATGCATAAAACTTGGGACATTAGGTGTGCGACCTCTAGACTTGCATGCTAAATGTGCTAAACACCAGTCAGCCATAAAACCTTTTTTTTACTTGAATGGTTACCACGTTAAAAATAAAATGCCTAGTGGGAAAAATGAAGTTCTTAAGTTTGTACAGCCCACTGTGGGATCAGTTTGACACTTTTTTTTGACCGATACATTCCATTTATATTGCACGTTTAAAACAGCTCTTATTTTTCAGATTTTGTGGTCTTAAAAAGGTCTTAAAAAGTCTTAAATTTGACTTGTCCACCACTGCAGATACCCTGCACTCAGCCACCATGCCGCCTGAATTTGCTGTTGTTCCAAAATAGTTTAATTTCAACATGAAACTCTCTGCGCTGGATGTGTCGTGCTCAGTAGAAGAAGCCCTGGCAGACATGTTAGCCCTCCTGATTTATCGTGATGTACCTCAGTGCATTGGTGCGTGCCATCTCTCGTAGACTAAATGCCAAAGGTGCCCGCGCCCGGAGCTTTTTCGACTGCTGCAGTCTGCTCTCTGTGTTTTGCCCACATTGTCAGATTAGTCACGGCGTTCAGCGAGAGGCGACGCTCTCCAGAGGATGCTTAATTGTACGTGGGCGGCAGTACTTTCAAAAGTCCACTTTTTATGGGCAATTATGGCCGCCGCCAAATCAGAAATTTGCCTGTCAAAAAGTACCATTTTATTTCACGCACAAAAGCAAGAACTTTTTAATTGTGCTTTTGGCTTGTTCAAGGTGGTCATGCTCAGTTTTTTTCCTGCTGTGTCATTGGTTTTTCACAAAAAGCAGCAGGTGTTAAAAATCTCTTTGTACCTGTAAATCTTTTAAAATCCCACAAATCTAACAAAAAACAACCACCTTTTCCTTGGGTGAAGAAGACAACACTTTTTTCAGTGGTAGAAGAAGTATAAGTATCCATTTTCGAAGCTTTTTTTTCAGCTTTTTTGCTTCCAATACCTGATACCAACCGATACCGGGAGAATTTGAAAAAAAAAAAAGTAGGTTTGTATTTGTAATGACATATTTGTTGTCTGTAAAGAAACTGTTTTGCGGTGGTCCCTCTTATATTAATATAGACAATTTCAACATATGGTAGCTTAGTGGTAGCAGTAGGATGTGCATACCATAGAGCAATGTTTCCCAACCAGGGGCACGGGGACCCTGGGGGTACGCGAGATGTTAGCAGGGGGTACTTTGATTAATTTAAGATACAAAATGATGATAAACTGTGTATGACAACATGCCGAGATACAACGGGATATTTAGGACCATAATGATATGTCTTTGCAGTGAACTTTACTGCCATGGTAGCCAGGAAAATATTGCCGTAGTTAAGTTAATATGTTTTGGGCACGATTATTTAGGCTACTGTGGACTGAGTGAAGTGATCTGACGGCGTTTAGCAGGATCAATGCTAATTTGACTCAAATCCACCATTATCCACTATATTTCACATCAACAAGTTTTGAGAAGTTTTCTCAGAGATTCCTGACGATTTTAAATGATATAAAAAGTGACAGCGAGGAAAAAATTATTCCTGTGAGACTCTGTGTACTGCTACAGAGCGGCCCCTGAGCGTCTATGTTCCTACATGACTGCCTCATGACTTGTACGTAGACTAGATATTTATTTACTTTGGACTTTGTTTGTATTAAAGTCCTGAGTCCTATAATAAGATGCAGACTTTCATATTTTTACCACAAATTCGCAATGTACTTAATCCGATCCGAGAATACTGTAGGAATTTCAACATATTGACAAAATAAATGTGTGCAAGAAACTAGCAATTTTGGTCCATCTTTTATGTCGTTCTGGATCTTTCTTTTCTGTCGGGAAATTAAGAAGAATAAAGGGAGGTTTGTCTTTGGGGGGAGTCAGAGTAGCCTTAAAATGGTGTTTTTTTTTCCGCCAAAGTAAGTTTATGAAGTCCATTAGAGCAGCTGAACATGGCACAAAGCACCTTTGATTCTACTAGTCACTTCAGGCTTAAAACCTTTGAACCAACGCCAGTAAGCCGTTCGCTCCACGGTTAGCTACCTGTTCTAGTGGTTTGTTTGGTAGTGGGATTTTTTTTTACCTGATTAACCCACGCATCTCACTGCAATAAAAATTAATTCCAGCTTGTCCTTCAGCGTCTGACAACAAGGGGGTGAACATAGACCACAGTACTGCTTATACGTAGACTCGTTATGTATTCACTTTGGATTTTGTTTGTATTAAAGTCCTGAGTCCTATAATAATATGCAGACTTTCATATTTTTACCTCAAATTCACAATGTACTTAATCCAATACGAGAATACTGTAGGAATTTCTTTTGATGTACTTGTGCAACATAAAACATAAACTTCTAATAATGATAAATAATAAACTATAAAAGATTATAGACTATAAGGGCATGAATTAGATTAAAAGTATAATAAAAAGAAGTCTGCTGTTACAAGAGAAAAGGTTTGGTTAAAGAGCCTGTAGTATTTTTAGTTTTTCTTTTGCCTGTTCCTCTTTGGGGTTGTGCATCACTGAGGCTTGTTACAGCAGCTTTGGGCTTTTGGCAGGGAACATCACACAAGTGACGGTGTCAAGTTAGTCAGTGTTGTTGTTGTTGCATGCAGTAATATGCAACAATTAGAGATTGTTACGTGTTAGAGGCACGATAATCGTCCTGAAAGCCTGGTGAAAAGAAGGAGCTGGAGAGGGGCGAAAACAATGAATGAAAAAAATGTCAAATTGATGATCCACTGCACCTGCTGTTAGGATGTCAGCTGATGAAATCTGTGGAGCTGGAGGTAAGTCCAAACAAATAAGGCCATACCAGATCTTTAATAGAAAACTGCCATGCCTTATTGACCGCTACAGCACTCAGATGTTGATGGACATTGATTGGTTAGTCACAAAGGTCAAACATTATTAGCCAAAGGCGCATGTGACACATTTTGGCTGGCGATTTTTGTATCTTTTTTTGGCCAAGGGTGGTTTATCCTACTAATAGGTTCAGCCCTACTACCAGTTTTAGTCTTTGAAATATAACTCTTGCCGTTTTTCACGTAGTGTGCTTCTAGCCAGCACAGACCAGGGCGCAGTCCTCTGATTCACCCGTATCTACCCTGGAGGTCTTGCTTTTCCACATGTGACATGGGCTACTCTTTATAGGGGGCGGGGTTCACTGGCTGCGGCTCCTCAAGAGACTTTGGCCAACTGCAAAGTGTTTAAAGTGTGTTATAAATAAAGTTGCTATGGTATGATATGGTATGTAAACTTTTGATCAGGGACAACTAGTTTCTAGTTGAAAAGTGTAAACAAACAGATTTTTCAGCAATAAATGGCTTCACGCAACCACTAACCATGAGTGAAATAAAGGATTTTGTGTTATCATTCATATTATATGAAATGCATAAGTTTGTATATCCTGACATCCTGCCAGGGAATACTAACTTTTGAGCACAACTGTATTTAGCCCGTAAAATTGCAAATGCGATAAATCGTTCAGCCCTAATTGGTAAAAACTGTAATTGGTTGTGTTCACGTTACAGAATTATATTTCAGTTGGAGCAAGTGCCAATGCACCTTTGGGAAAATCCGTTTTCCCTGAATGTAAACCTGACACCTTTGCCGTCCATGCAGCCTTTGGTGTGAATGAACGCTCCTATGTCTTCTTTAGTGTCTAACTTAAGTTCTATTTATCATCTTAAAAAATCGTGACAAAATCAAGATTTTATAATTAAAAATCATATTTTTCCATATGGCCCACTCCTAATTGGATTCACAAACCTGCCATATTGTTCTTATGGCTGAAAGTCCTTTCTACTGGCCAACATCATGCACAATATTGTCACCACTTTTATGAGACAATAATCACACCTTAGCTCATATGTGCTGACAGAGAAGACATTGAACTTTGTGCCAGTTTTTCTTTCATGTGTAAAAGCCAAGTAATTATAAATTCACGGTCTAGTCTCTCGAGGTCATGTAAGCCCCACCTGCGACGTGCAATTTTGATAAACACAAGAAGCTTCTAGTAAACCTTGTAAGTAATAAACCAATCCTTGGTACATGCAGGCTTTATCAGAGTCTCATCATTCTGGGTCCTATTGAGATCTGTTTTCAGCAGCGAGCTCAAGGTTAGAAGTACAGTCGAAGCTGTGGTCTGGTGCGTTTGTTTAGAAAAATTGCTGCCTGATGGGATAATTATGTACACAGACCTGTTTGAGGTGAATGGAAACACTGATAGATTTCTCTCAGGTGCCTATTATGCGCCAACACCGCTGCCTGTCCAAATAACAGCACTTTTACCACTTGTGTGTAAAATGTATTCTGTTGCTTTGGGGAGGGACTTTCGGGTTATGTTCAAGGGTAAAGTCATTTCGCAATGTCTTGTGCGTCGGACCTTGTGGTATAGTAGTATTGCAAAATAGGACTAATATACATACTTCAACCAAAGCAAATTACATTTTTTTTAAAGCAGGTTTTGTATAATTGCATCATAACACCGTGTTGGTCGACAAAATAGAAAATAGATCATTAAAAAATGATTTGTTGTTATATTTTTAAACATTTGTACATTGCCAACAAGCTTAAGTGCTTATGGTATTTTTTATTCATGTTTTGTCTGATTATTGCTCACTTGAGGATAATGCCTGTGGTAAGTCGGTGTAATCTAGTTAGTGAAAAGCAGTTGACATTCTTAAAGGGACTCTACGAAAGTTAAAATTAAAAAAATAATATATTTTCCACCCCCTACATGCTCCAGCAATGTCCCGCACTGTCCTGTGAGCCCACACCTACCCACCCGTTGAGTCCCTTTAAGGCGAGACACTGTATAGGAGAAAACATTAAATTGAGTGACATTAATTTGAAGCCTTTACTGTTTATTACTGACATAAGTATGAGAAAAAAGTGTATTGCAAGTCATTTTATGTTTTCATATAAAAATTTTGTGTGTAAAAAAAAAAAAATTAAAAAAAGCCCAACATTTTCCATTTCTCTCTCTCACTGTTGTCCACACGTCTGTCTGTGCAACAAGACAACATCCCTGTGTTCAATACAGTAGTGTAAAATAATTCAGCGACCCTCTAGATGAACAGACAGCTCTGTCCTGAAAAAAATGAGCTATGACATGCCCATAGTAAACCGAGTCTAAGATGAATTATCAGGAAAGTGTAAAATTGGACAGATTTAGTAGAGCAGTAGCCTGGCCTTAGCCATCCGTAAACTCCGGTCAATTTTTAATTCCCTACATGTACGTCTGGGTCTGATCTCAGTGGGTGTGTTAACATCGGTTGAATTGAGTCGGACCATTCAGCGAGCGGGGGAGGCGGGTGTTGTAGGTGACGTCAGGCATATGCAGGAAATGATAATACGGATGGCTAAGGCCAGGCTAGTGATTGGGTAAAATCAGATCCAATCGTTTCAAACTTTAAAAGGAGTTGACTCCTCCCACCTCAAAACGGAGATCAATTGCGTAGGGCCAGACCCTCTGTAAGAAATGAGTACGAGGGTATGGTAGGACCAGGCTAGTAGAGCAGGAAAATAGGGGGCAAAAAACCTCCCTCATGGCTTTAACATCTAAATAAAGCCTTTTCTCACTTTTGTTTCTGCTGTATTATATAATGAAAACACTTTTCAGTTTTCACTAAAGCAAAAAATATTATAATCAAAGACATTTTTCTGCTTGAAATGTTGCTATTCACAAACAGCTATTGTCAGAAATTGGGTGATTCCACCTATTTTCTACTGATGATTACTAAAGAATGGAAAGAGGTACAAACAAACTTCTTTTTTTTGATGAAAGAAGAGAGTCTAATCTTTCATTTTGTTTCGACATAGACCTAGAACTAAATTTTCTATGGGTCATGAAAAAACAGTCAAAATCCTGAAAAACCTCTGGCAGTATGGGAGACACTGAGTTAAGAGGAAACCAGAAGGAGGAGTTAATCTGTAAGTTCCACTTCTCTAGATTCTAAAGGTTGGAAAACATCTTAGTCTATTCATACCAAATTAGGTAGATCGAAACGTCCTACACTTCAACTAACTAAGTACAGTTGGAGACTGAAGAGTCTTTGCTTACGATGGGCAACTCCTGTGCGACTGAGAACCTACACAAACTATATTTATACAGCGCCTTTCACAGACAGTTGCAAAGCGCTTTACATAGGACAATTTGAACTGTGAAATTATATGAACCACAGATGAAGGTCTGTGTTTGTATTTTCGTTTGAGAAATACTGTTTCAGAATTACTGATGTTACAGATTACTGATCGCTTTATGTATAAACAGGAAAAAACCTGGCTGAGACCGTAAAGTGAAAGTATGGAGGGCTAAGCAAGAGATCCGAGGCACTCAATGTGTAGGGCTGGGTATCGTTCATTTTTTCCCCAATACTAGTACTTTAACGATACTTTTTTCAATACCTATAGTAAATTATTTTGTCATCTACACAAAAAAAAATCATCTAGAAAGTTTAAATTACCCAAATTCATCTTTTTAATCAATATTTGAGCTATTTTTGACCTGATTCTAACCAATTGTAAGGTGTTTTTGACTTGTTTCAACAGATTTCTACTTATTTCATTTTATATTTAAATTTATCATGAAATCATGAAATAGTCATGAAATAAACCATATAATGTAGATGACAGTAGTAAATGTGTCTAATCTAGTCAAAACTGCTCTAAACAAGACTAATATTCTCAAATCAAGTCATTTATACTCTTCATTTTCAGTTTTGTTGTAGAACCATAAACCAGAACAATAATGGTCATTTATTCAACAAAATACATATAATAAATAAATAGTTTATTTTAGTATTTTTATCATTAATTCATAAAAAGTCACTTTCTTTAGTGCAGTCTCAGACCCATCAGGCATCAAAATTTACTTATTATCAAGTATCTTTTTGTATCAGAAGCAAAAAAGCTGGATCTGGTGCTATATTTTCTGAAAAGGTCCTGCATTTGTAGTTGAAATATTTTCTGTTTAGTTTTTTCAGCAGATCTGTGAAACTGCTCGACTTGAACGCCATTGATTGCTTTGAGAGAAAAGTCAGTTGACATTTATCCATAAGGACCGAACTGTCGGCTTCCTCGTAGCCTCAGGGGTGCTCATTTCACCCAGCGTCACCTCGGGCCATGCATTGTTGGGGGTTGATTGCGTTGTTGCTACGGAGACCGCACATCATCCTGGCCATGATTTATTAAAGGGACTCAACGGAGTTTGATCATTTTCATACTTGTGACTGCCACCTCTGGCCGTCCGCGTAACTGCAGTCTCCATGTTAAGCTGAATGACTGCTGTCTCTCGGCCCGAACACGCAAGAGTGACGGTGCAGGCTTATAGCGGCAATTGAGTGGGATATGTGTGGGCTCACAGTACAGCGCGGGACATTGCTGGAGCATGTAGGGGGTGTGAAATGTATTATTTTTTAAATTTTAACTTCCGTAGAGTCCCTTTAAGTGAATGACTTGAATCAATAAAAGGATGTTTAAAATGGTCATCAGTGCCGTTAAAGTGGAACTAAACAGTAATCCAACCTTTTTCTGTTGATATGAAAAAAATACATTTTATAAAAGGTTTTACGGCTTGAGCCAAACAGTGAAATGAGGTGTCAGGTTTAATCTCTGTCTTTCATCGGATTTAATTGTCCAACATCTTATTTTACAGCTCAATGTTTGTTTGTTTTTCTTTCATTTTAACCTATCAGAGCCCAAATCAGAAGGACTTGCTGTCCTCATTAGTGTTGTCACGATACTAAAATTTCAAACTCCATTTCGATACTGGAAAAAAACTCGATACTCTGTACTGATTTTTTTTTTCTTAATATACTGTACAACAGCGAGAGAGACTGAGATAATGAGACAAACAAAAGTCTCCTTAAAGCTAAGATGATGAAATATGATGAAGATATGCAGCACTTAGGGACACGAGGACAGACCAGGTGTCCATATGTGTCTTTATGCAGCGCAGAGAGCCATCACATGGAAGAGTTTACCCCATGCGTTTCTAGAATGGTGCTCTGATTTAGCGGACTGTGCAGACTTTTGCCACGCGGGGTGTTTTGTTTACCTCACATGAAGAAGGTGGTGTCTCCGCTGCCTCTCTCTTCTCTTTTTGTGCAGCTCGCCTTCATAAATGCCTGTATCGTGTAAATGTACACGCCTTCAAGTCTTGTTATACAAAACAAGGCTTGTTGTGACCCTTTCCAAAGTTGCTGTGTTTGTTGATGACAGCCTTGCTGCTACAGTACTAGCCTTGCTGCTACAGTACCAGCCTTGCTGCTACAGTACCAGCCTTGCTGCTACAGTACTAGCCTTGCTGCTACAGTACTAGCCTTGCTGCTACAGCCTTGCTGCTACAGTACTAGCCTTGCTGCTACAGTACTAGCCTTGCTGCTACAGTACCAGCCTTGCTGCTACAGTACTAGCCTTGCTGCTACAGTATTAGCCTTGCTGCTACAGTACTAGCCTTGCTGCTACAGTACTAGCCTTGCTGCTACAGTATTAGCCTTGC
>OMNZ01029971.1:1947-13356 GCA_900303255.1 Lesueurigobius sanzi
GGGGGGAGGGGGGGAGGAAGGGAGGGGAGGGGAGGGGGGGGGGAAAGGGAAGGGGGGGGGAGAGGGGGGGGGGGGGGAGAAGGGGGAAGGTGAGGGAGGGAGAGAGAGGGAGAGAGGGAGAGAGAGAGAGAGAGAGAGAGGGAGGGAGAGAGAGAGAGAGAGAGAGAGGGAGAGGGAGGGAGGGAGGGAGGGAGGGAGGGCGGGCAGGCAGCGGCTGGACTGAGCTGATTTACCCGGTCAGGTGACAAGGTCAGATCCAAAGATTGGGTCTGGATTTGGATGGTCCACTAACTCGTCACCTCTGCTATAGTCCTTTAATAACACAACTGTGGAAGTCTATTATTAATTCATATTTTTTTCTGCCTGCCCAAAAGTGCCACAGACCACTAGGAAACTACTACTTCCTTTTTTGATATAGTACTTTTCCACCTAGACAAGGTGGGTGAAGTGTCTTGCCCAAGGACACAATGGGCAAGACATTGTGTCCTTGGGCACGAGCTGGGATTCGAACCCCCGACCTTCCGGTCATGAGACGACCCGCTCTATCATCTGCGCCACTGTTGCCCCAAGGAAATCCCCATTACCCAGCACGCATTGCGAGATCCTAAAGCTTATGTGCCGTCTTCTTGTGTCTCTATAGCCAACTGTTCAGCTCTAAAATGGCCGCCAGATGCCCCGATGCCCTGGCTGTGGCCTTTGACCCGGTCAGGCGCTGGGTCACCTGCGTGTACAACGACCACAGTCTGTACGTGTGGGACGTGACGGACCTGAACAGAGTGAGGAAGGTTCACTCAGCGCTGTACCACGCCGCTTGTGTCTGGGATCTGGAGGTAAAAATGCTTGTTATGAGTAGTTTAACACATGTATCCACTGCCCTTGGTATCAAAAAGGAAGAAGCGGAGGTTGGCATCTGTACTCGCTTTGTTGCAGAGGTCAAGTTGGATAGGATTGGACTTCTTTCTTTAAATGGTAAAAAATAAAACCATAAGAAAAACTATGACTATAACTATTTCCCAGTAAGGCTGCACCATATATTCCCATATTATCTTCATTAGATCAAACAATATTTTTTCTCAATAGAGGCTCAGAATTATAAAAAAAAAAAAAATCCCTACAGTTTTAAACCTGACTTTCGATTGATACATTTTTGCAAACTTTGGTAAGTTAAAAGTTCAGTTTTAGTTATTTTTAGTTATTTTTATTTTCCTAATTTAGTACAATTTTTAGCCTAATTTTGGTCCTGATTTGTTCTTAATCAAGTGTTTCTAAGGCTCATCCTTTGGTTAATTTGTGATTTTAAGGCGACAGTGCACGCTAAACTTTTCTTTTTTTCCTTCAATTTTCAGGTTTTGGGCTAATTTGCTCCCTTTACATATAAACTTTCACCTCTAAACCAATAAATGACCCAATCTTTACAATAAGGAGTGTAATTGTTGCACTGATTCAGCGTTTCTCCATAGAACTACTGTCTATGGGGATTTTTTCTCACACTGTGGCGACAACATCTCCACTTTAATGGCTCCTGCAGGCTCCAAAACCTCCAGTATTGTGCGTAGCAATATTCTGAGTAATATCCAGAAAAAGTTTCAAACTGATGTTTTCCTATTCATCTGCAGTGTCTTGCTTTAAATGATAAAATATTGGAAAATGAAGAATTTCAAAAAGAGAAACGCTTCAACTGAATTTAAGTGACTAAAAACTAAAAACATTTTCCACACACTTCAAATATAGTTATTTTTTCTCATGCAGCTCTATACCCCTGCTAGATTATAGCAACAAAGATCCTGGTGGACGGTTTGATGAAGATGAGAGATTCCCTAATTGTTCTTTCCTTCTTCAACATCACTAACACATCACTTTGTGTCTGGCATGTTCCCAGATGTTTCCAGATGTCCCGGGTCATCGTGGTCCGCCTCCCGGCTCCTTCCTCACCTGCTCGGCCGACAATACCCTCAGAATGTGGCACCTGGGCGACCCCCCTCAAACCCCCCTCCAGCCTAAAAACCTCCTCTGCACCGTGAGTCGGACAGTGAAGCTCCACCGCTAGTTTTCATGACGGTAATTCATTCTGTCCATCTTCATCTCAGGACCTGGTGAACATTCTGCACGTCGATGGAAACTCCGTTGCTCTGGTGGATTCTGAAAGTTCCACAAACACGGGAGCAGATAAAACGGGAGAGGGGAACATGGCGGAGACCAGGACGGGCATTCGGACGATCTGTGTCAGCCCCGATGGGAAACACCTGGCATCGGGAGATCGCAGCGGCATTCTGAGGTGGACTATCCATATACAGTATATAGACACGTATAGACCCAATTACAGCCTACGTCATCAAGAAGCTGCGTGTGCATCGTGGAAACGGAAGTACCGCCTCTTGTGTACCCAGCAGAGAGAAATACACAGAGCCAAAACAGAAAAGAGAAAAAACAAAAGAGGAAAAAACACATATCTCATGTATATCTTGAGCTTTTTAAAGTAAGCTTTGTGATCTTTAGCTGATAATGAACCTGCGTAGCTTGACAATGGCCATACTTGTGTTGCCCTGATGCGCGCAGCCGCCTGTGTTTACTAACAGTGAATGGGTCTATACATATAGAGGCATGTCCCCATTCAAGTGAAAGGTGAAGTCAGTCCCTATATAATGTATGGTATGTCTGGTTCATGACATTTATAACATTTCTGTCATTTTTGTTTTATTATGAACACATAAGAGGTTTAGTGGATCTGATCCTCAAACAGGTAGAAAACATAACCACAATAAATAAATGCGATTAAAATATTCCACCAATCTTTGTTTTATTGGAGATTAGGCCGTTGGAATATTTGAATTGCGTTTATTTATTGTACTTTTAACACATGTCTTGGAATATGATTTTATTGTCTTCTTCTAGAGACACAAGACTTTTAAATTAAAAAAAATTCTAATAAAAAAATAAAAAATACACCTGAAACCAACAACACAAGCTGTTTCTCTAGGTAAAAGTGGCCTTTTAGATTAGATAGTAGATAGTAGAGTAGATTTTAGGTTAAATGTAGAAACACAAAGGTTTAAAAATAGTCTTGAGTTTGAATGGTACAGAGAGGGATGGACCAACATGGGAAGCTCCTCCCCCTAGTTGATATTAGGACCAGCTGGTCGACTCCTGCTGACGAAGCTCATGGGATGAGGAGCGAAACGTTCTGTTAAGCATAGAGTACAGATGCTGAAATAGAGAGCCTTTTTCTACAATGGTTAACTCCTGAACGATAGAGAACCTACTCAAAAGAAGTTTTTTGGGGAAGGTGCTCTTTGGTATTTGGGGAACAGGAACTTAATAGAAAAACGAAGAACCAAGGCACTCTTCCCACATTTTCTAAAAAAGCCTTTATTGTACTGGACTAATAGAGACTAAAATATTTTAAAACATGTTGCTGGTTTCTTCCACGCAAATCGCCTCCAACAAGCCTTTTTCAAGAATTGACCTTGGTGCCTTTCTCCAAAAAGAAGTGCTGTTTCAGCCAAGAATTGACTGTAAACCTGACAATTGTAAAGATTTCAATTAATTTCCCAGTCTTAGTACACTACATAATAAACCTACAGTCAAACCTAAGTCAATTTTGATTTAAAGTAAAGTAAAGTAAAGTAAAGCACTTTATTTGTCATTATACAATGATTATTAGATGAGATGGAGGGTAGGTGCTGCGCCGCTGCTGTGGATCAACCTGACCAGCATGTTTTTAGTGTTAGGGGAAACCGGAGCACCCAGAGGAAACCTACGCAGACACAGGGAGAACATGCAAACTCCACACAGAAAGGCCCCGGGACCTTCTTATCGTGAAGCAAGATTGCTAACTGCACAGCCACCGTGTCACCTTTGCTTTATTAAGGAACTTTTTGCAGGAAAGCTTTATTTATTTTGAAGTGTATTAATGGTATATTTTCCTCCAGAGTTCATGACTTGAGCACCATGGAGGAGATTCTCAAAGTAGAGGCCCATGACGCTGAGATCCTGTGTTTGGAGTACAGCAAACCAGATACAGGTCTGTGTCTCACTGTGATTTGAGGAAATACTTGCCTTGAGCCACTTTTTGTTTTACCTGTTAACACGATGTAGCCACCTGGTGCACTGATGCATTTTGGGGTGAGTGACAGGTCTCCATGGTAACACTAAGGGCAGGGGTCAGTGCTCCTTTAGTTCATGTGCACAGAGCTGGTGCTAGCTTTTCTGGGGCCCTAAACAAAATGTTTGTCTTCACATAAACAGCATTGTCCACCGTCTAGGCCCAGTCCCACAGTTTAAGACCTCTCAACCTCTCACAATACAATCCACATCTCATCATTTATACGAGTGGTCAACCTTTACCTTTTAATTCTTCTTTAATTTGGCAGTTCTCCTTCATGTGTTGGTTCAGGAGACTCCAGTTTGCAATGGCGTGCTCTGCAAGTTTTCTTTCATCCAATGTTTTCAATAAGGTTCTTAGAATTTCAATGGCAATGGATAGAGCCAGGTTTAAATGCATGGGTTTATTTTTATATAATATTTAGTTCAGGAGGGATTTTGGATCTTAGTTTTTGTATGAGCTAGTTATTAGTCTTTTTTTTTCCCCTCAAAAATCAGGCTTGGAATTAAATATTTAAAAAAATCCCTCTGAAAAACCTTCAACATTTTAAGTAGGCTACAAAACTGGAAAGTTTGGTGTCTGACGTTGAAATTTGGGATCATTAATGTGAAAATAACCTTGGAATTTACAATGTCCCATACAATTCTTTTGAGAAACTTTGAATCAGTGCAATAGTTAAATAGCTTATTGTAAATATTAGGCAATTATTAGTTTCCAGATGAAAGTTTATGTTAAAGACCCTATACCTGATTTATTTATTACAAACAATCAGAAATGGTGTGCGTAAATTAAAATGATAGTCCAAAGTTATTCTTAACTTTCCTAACACATTTCTAACATCACAGGGATGACTTTATCAGCAAATTTCACAACTGTCAGGGTCACTGTTACAGAAAGGCTAAAAAACTAGCCTGCAACCAGTGTTCATTTCGTTGAATATACAGTATTTGGTCATAATTTTAGTCACAGTCATATTTTTCCTTAGAATTTTCCTATTTCTAAAACTAAATTAAAGATAGTTAATGAAACCAAAACTATGACTGAAATCTTGATATTTTCGTCGACTAAAAAAAGACTAAATAAAAGAAAAGAAGGAACTAAAATGATCCAGACTTCAATGACTCGTGTGTCATTTAAATTCACGGCCAAAGGAGCAGCTGTGTTTGTTCATGTGGAAGAAGCTCCATGAAGTAGAGAATATTATTAAATATGTTTAAAAACAACTAAAACTAACTAATTTTTTTGACCAAATCTTGACTAAAATTAAATTCCATTTTCGTCAAAAGACTAAAACTAAATTACAATTTGCTGCCTAAATTAACACTGTCTCCAAGCTCATGGAATTGATTCAAAAGATCCACAATATTATTTGTACAAATATCTGAGTTTACAATAAACTAAAGTAGGTCAAAACAAATTTCCTTTGACTAGAGTAAAGTAAACGGGTATATGGCCTTTACGAGAACAAGCTGACCCAAAATCTGAAAATATAATAACAATGAGTTTGGCCCACAGTGTTTCTCTATAAATAATTAAGTAAAACTTAGTAGAAATATATCTATAAACCAAATCAAAAACGAGTAAATGGGTGAAAACCTAAAAATAGATAAAAACGTACCTTCATGGACTGGTTTTCTTCCCCAAGACGTTCCATTTCCACCTCCCTCTGGTGGATTTTCTTAGTCATTGCGCTGTGATCCTCCTGCAGCAACTTAGCACCGTAGCGTTTGTCGAGTTTCTCAAACTGTGCTCTGCCGTTCCTCTGTCAGCTCTTATGTTTTGCTATATCAGACAAGCACCATTATTTCCTGATACTGTGCAGCCCAACTTGCAAGTACTGGGACAGCACATTAACACAACCCATTTGAACGAGTAGATAGTAATTTGATGCTGTAATAACAGAGTAAGTTGTTTTTTGTTAGGTCTGAGGTTCCTGGCCACAGCGAGCAGAGACCGCCTCATCCACGTGTTGGACGCCGACACTGACTACGGCCTGGTGCAGACTCTGGACGAACACTCCTCCTCCATCACAGCCGTCAGATTCACTGGTGAGGGGGAAAAAAACACTAAAAGAAGAAATGTCTGGGCACTTTTTTGTTTGTTTTTTGCTTTCCTGCATTCTGGTGCATTTTAGATCATCCATAATATCAGATGGTCCTTTTGCTGTTGCCAAAAATATGCCACTTATGCTTTTAGAATGATTTTTTTATGGAAGAATAATGATTTTTTTTCTCTTTACAAATTGGGGCCTCTCAGCAAAATGAATTAATGCCCAGTTAGCTCACTTTATCCACATGAAACAAAAACTGTCAGTTTAATGTCTTCTCTGTCAGCACATATGAACTCTAAGGTCTAATTATTTTCTCATGAAGGTGTCCTAAAGTAGTGACAATATTGAAAAACATGTGCGTGATTTTGGCCAGTAGCAAGGACTTCCAGCCATAAGAATAACATGGGAGGCTTGTGAATCCAATCACTACCAAAATGAAAAGGGAATTCATTTGTCAATTTTCTTTCTGACAATTTCTTTCAAAACTGTCTCTCTCCCATAGAGTTGAATTATAGAAGAACCAGATGATGGATTCAAGCAGTCTGAATGAGTCCTTTCCTCCTTTTTCCGCACCTTTTTTTTCTGGGCGGGAAGTGGGGTGCTGTGGGGGGCTGCAGCCCCCCCACTCAGTACGTCAGCCCCCCCTGCTGGGGGCTGCGGAGAAATACAGCCTGGCCCGCAACGAATAAAAAGTGCATAATAAATAGGCTATATGACCGTCTGAATGAATCATGGCTTTAATTCAGTCTGAAAAAGTGGTTGAAAGTTGCCTATAACTAACATGCAAATGTGTAAAAGGCAGCAATGAGGCTTTAAGGAGTTGGCCACTTCTCCCAAATGAACAGAACTCTTGCAATCTCTGGTGCTAAAGTCAAAGGCTTAGCTCACAGAGCTATGAAGTCCATGCTGTGCCTCACCGCTGTACTCCTATTAATATCACTCTGCTGATGGTGACGTCACATACTGCAGCCCTCAGCCCCCCCTGCCCCAACAGGCAGCGCCTGAGATTAGATCAACTTTGACTAAACTTCAACTATTGGCATAGTAGACACAATAAATTTCCCCCATTTTGACTGAAAGTGATTAGATTATTTAACAACCACTGGACTTTTTTCAATGATTATAAGCTTATTTGTTTATTACAAATTGCAAAAGTCCCACGCTTCACTTTGCGTCAATCTTTACCTTTTCAATATTTTTACACCTTGTATTTGAACAAAACATGATCAGTTTTGTTGATGCTTATAATTTGTTGCGTTTGAACCAGTTTGTTTACTTACACAGATGTATCATCAACCAGATTTATTCAATTCAATCATCTTTGTCATTTTGCCAATTCTACTTCATGTGCAGAGAATCAAATCGTGACAACAAAAGACAACAGTTACACGTATGAGCACAACAGGCAGTAGCGGAGACAGGGAAGGGGAGAGTTCAGCTTCTTCACATCTCGGTGTTGGTTATTGAATATGATTTTTTTTTTTTAAAGTGGGCCTAATATAGCTCCCTGGGGGACTCCACATCTGCTCATTTTACATTGAGATTTGCTTTTATTTATTTTTTCTTAGCCAATGAGGACAAAGTGAGGATGATCAGTTGTGGAGCAGACAAGAGCATCTACTTCCGCACGGCACACAAGGTAAGAGCCACAATCTCACACACTGCCCTTCAACATACTGTGCAATTACCTTGTTAGAAATAAACTTTTTGCTTTGGCTTCATAACAAAAAAAAAGGCGGTTTTATAACTGATCTCGATGATTTGCTGAACTGTGCAGTCTCTCTCTCTGCAGCTGTAGGTTTTGCTTTTGGGTCACTGGGGCAGGTTTTTTGTTCCTCGGCGGTTACATAACCTTCTGAAAGTGAGATCCAGGTCAGTGATTTGATTCAGGGTGGAAAGTTTTGCAGAGGCCTGTAAACAAAAGCATATCCGTCCATCCCAGCGTAGGTCCACTCCTCAGACTCCGTGTACGCTACTGGGTGAATCCATTTTGTGCTATAGGTTTACGTGATGTCACAACGTTTTGAAGAGCCTATAGTTTAAAATTGAGGTAGAGGGGAGCTGAAAATGATGTGCTGGTAACACTGGTTTAGATTTCATGAATGTGTATGTTTTTTTTCCACCCTAAATACTCAAGATTTACATTCGTAGTAGTGTGCTTCATGGAGCTTCTCCCACATGAACAAAGCACAGTGAATTTAATTGATATAAGCAGTGTTCATTTTGACAGCAAATTTTAATTTAGTTTTAGTCTTAGTCTTTTGACGAAAATGGAATTTAATTTTAGTCAAGATTTAGAGTTCGTTTTAGTCTAATTTTAGTTCCACGTAAATGTAGTCGACTAAATTTGAAATAGATTGAGTAAACTTTACATTTGTATTATTGTTTTCAAACATATTTAATAATATTCTCTGCTTCATGGAGCGTCTCCCACATTATCGAAACACAGCTGTTCCTTTTGGCTATATGAGGCTCTTTCAAACTGAAGTCACTGAAGTTTGGATCATTATAGTCCCTTCTTTTCATTTTATTTAGTCAACGGAAATATCTGGAGATTTTAGTCATAGTTTTAGTCTCATGAACTAACTTTTTAATTTAGTTTTAGTCTAATTTTAGTCAGTAAAACATTACTGTGACTAAAATTCTGACTAAATATTTTAGTTGACGAAATTAACACTGGATATAAGGCTCTATCCAACTAGGGGCTACTTTAGATGATCTGTCGCTTCTTTTCTTTTGTATTTAGTTTTTATGAGTTCACAAAAAACCTGGAGAATTTAGTAATAGTCTAGCCTCATTAAATACTTGAATAAGTTGAAAAAGTGAGGGCTCCTTTGGGTAAAAAGAATCAGTTGCTCTTCTCGCATGACCCCAATGCAATAAAGGAATTTTATTTTTCCTTCGGAGTGCTTTGGTTTTTCCTTCTTTTCACCAACTTTAAATTTAGTTTTGGTCTCATTTTAGTTAGCAAAAACATTACTTTTACTAAAATTATGATGAAAAATTGTAGTTGACAAAATTAATCCTGGCGCAAGAAGATTTTTTTTTTTGGTACACTGCGTAACATTTCACCCAATATATTGAATAAGATACAAGCTTTTATTTTATTCTATATAGTTTTTCATTGTTGAAAAATCCCTAAAGAAATGAGCACTCAAACATAAGACCTGAATTGTAACTTTCCTGGGAGCTGGGACATCTCCAGCTCGATTCCAAGGAGAATAAAAGCAGCTATAAATGAGATTTAAATATAGGTTGGGTCCTCATCCAAATCCATTATTTGATTACACACAGCAAAAAGTAGAAGTCATTACGAACTTGTACGTGGAGAAGGTGAGTGCTTCAGTGGATATAGAGGTGCCCGTGTCAGGTGCTCTTCAGGATCTAGAGCCAGGAGTCTATATTAGAAAAAAGAAAATGATCCGAGGCACTCTGAGGTTGCAAATAAAAGTCCTTTATTTGAACAAAAGAGGGACTTTAGCCGACGCGCTTCGGTCACGCACAACCTTTTATTTGTAACCTCAGAGTGCCTCGGATCATCTTCTTTTTTTCATTACGAACTTGTTTTGTATAGACCCATTCATTGTTTGTAAACATTTGGGGCTTAGCTGGAGGCGGGAAGCTAGATCCCTACGATAAGCAAATATCTAACTGTTGTAGGAAATATCAGACAAAACCTTATTTTATCGTCTTAAATGTCGTTCCTGTTGTTCTTGAACCTTAAGCCACAACAGGACCACATTTTTTAGTTGTAGTTTTCCACTTATAATCACTAGTGTTAGCCTAATCTTGTTTCTCTTGCTCACTTCCTGCTTCCAGCTGATGTCACTGATGATGTAAGCAGCGAAAGCGTCTTTTGCTGGCAACAGTATAATTCAAAATGTTGCGCAGTGTACCTTCAAAGTTGACTTTGAAGTACCGGTTGGCATGTTTTGCCTTTCAATCAGTGTTTATTTCGTCGACTAAAATATTTAGTCATAATTTTAGTCACAGTAATATTTTTGCTGACTAAAATTAGACTAAAACTAAATTAAAGTTTGTTCATGAGACTAAAACTGTGACTAAAATCTCCAGATATTTTCGTCAACTAAAAAAAGAAATGAAAAAGAGGGACTAAAATGATCCAAACTTCAAAGTGACGGACTTTGAAAGAGCCTTCTATCACTGCCAAAGGAACAGCTCTGTGTTTCGATAATGCCTCAGGAAGCAGGGAATATTATTAAATATATTTGAAAACTATTATATAAATGTAATGTTTACTCAATCTATTTCAAATTTAGTCGACTAAATTTATGTGGAATTTTTTAGTCTAAAATTAGACTAAAACTAACTAAGATTTTTTTGACTAAATCTTGACTAAAATTAAGTTCCATTTTCGTCAAAAGACTAAGACTAAAATTAAATTAAAATTTGCTGTCAAAATTAACACTGCTTTCAATACAAAGACTCAACACAAAAACAGAAAACTCCTGTACAACTGCGAGCCTACACGAGCACTAGCACATTTTTCGACTTCAGCAAAATGAAAGGATCCCCCTCTTTCTGACACGTTGCCTCAATATTAATGAAGGATGTATCAAAGTCTTCCCTTCCCCCTGTGTTTCCCAGACGGACCGAGGCACAGAGTTTCGGCGCTCCCATCACTCGGTGCGGAAGAGCACGCTGTACGACATGAGCGTGGACCCCACCTCCAGATACGCCGCCGTGGGCTGTCAGGACCGCTGCATCAGGTCTGCACTAAGTCCACATCAAATGAAGGGGAGACGCCAGTGCTTACTTTGATCCAGCTTTTGGGGGAATGCATTCCGGGAAATCGGAATTTTGAGCTTTATTGGATCCGGGAAATAAAATACTCCAACAACTTTGAAATATGCAATTATTTTGGGCTGTTCCCCCATAAAATCCACCCAGTACACAAGTGTTCCTGAAAATCTGGATTTACAAATTAAGCACTGGGAGACGCTGCAGGCACACCTCGATATACTTCCATTTTCAAGTTTTGGGCAGTGGTGGTCGAAGCTCTTCATTTCATTACTCGAGTAAAAGTACAGATGCTACCGATCCAATATTACTCCAACGACAGTGAAAGTCGCCCCGGTGAAACATATGGATATACAATACTTCTGAAGATGTATTTGAGTCTTTTCCTCTTCATTTCACTTTGGTTTAACTCATGCAGATATCAATGACCAAAGAATAGAAAAACAACAGATATATTGATACAAAATTTGTAAATATTTGAGGGACATTGAGTGAT
>OMNZ01029980.1:11607-22023 GCA_900303255.1 Lesueurigobius sanzi
CAGGCACATGGAGTGTTATATTTCACATACATCGACTACTACTACAAATAGAAATGTATAAAAAAAAATATACAGTTGTGCTCAAAGGTTTACATACCCAGGCAGAATCTCAGGGTATGAGATTCTGCCTGGGTATGTAAATTTACAGTATGTAATCCACAGAATATGAATGATAACATAAAAACCTTTATTTCACTCATGGTTAGTGGTTGCGTGAAGCCATTTATTATCAAAAAACCTGTTTGTTTACACCTTAACATATTGTGCATTTTGAAACAAATGTAATTTTTTTCAGAGAGTCCTGTATTTCAGCTGAAGTGAGTTTGTCTTTGCTCCTGAACAATTTTCCTGGCAGTTGTTGAAGGTCAATTAAACGTTAGATCAGGGACATTTGAGTAGTTTCTGTTTCATTATTATTTCAAAAGAGTAAACTCAGTTCTTTGACAATAAATGACTCCACACAACCACTAACCATGAGTGGAAAAAAGATTAAAAGTCATATTCTAAGAAAATGACCTTTGAAAGATTAAAAGGGTATGTTAACTTATGAGCACAACTGTACCACCTCATAAAAGATTTGACGTTTCAAGTACCACCAGACCTAGATCTGGATCAAATCAGGACTACCCTGGGTCTAAACTAGGCCTAAATTTAACTAAATTGTCTCTGAACTGGGTGTAAACCACGTCTAAACCAGGAAAACACTCATCTTTAATGCATTACTGAAGTATATTAAACAAAAATGAATACAGTCTAAAATTTCAGATGGCCCTGTGTATCACCTGAAGAAGTACCATCCGTGGTACACGTATGTACCACAGTTTGAGACACACTGAGATAGAAGACTTTGAGGTATATTATGACTTCTTGCGATACTGATATTGCATCACCTAATGCTGCAATACAACATATTGATGCTCAGATCAATTTAGTTATAAACTGAAGCGACTCACTGAGGTATGTTTGCAGAGGGATGCAGTGCTCCGGGTCGTCCACCGGGGACAGCAGCTCACAGATCCTCTCTGGAGTCTGGCCTTCGTGAAAGCGCCTCCTGTCCCCACACTGGGTCAGGATCTCCACACAGTCAGACCTTCACACACATATTTACCACATATTTGTATCTCCAACAATGTACAAAACAGTGGATACACCGCATTACTTCCATTTAGACGGAGACCATGATCACCAAAAAAAGAAATACATTTTTTCACTTCCTTATTGGATAGTGAAGTGAATTATTAAAACCTGCCATATCATGGAACAGAATATTTGGCCCCAAGATCATTTTGAGAAACATTCTTACACATACACTGGGGAAAAAAATCAGATGGAAAAAATGGCATAAAATGCCTGGATTGAACGGATTTTGAGTAGATTTAGACTATTTTAAATTAAAGGACAAAAAAAGTTTTTTTCCTGCCATGGACATTTTTGTCTCAGTTTAACATGTTGCTTTTCTAATTTCAAATGTACAAGGTAAATTGATGCAATATAGTCCAAACCCACTGAAAATTAGCATAAATTCTCTGAAATCAAGCACTTTAGACCTGTCCTGTAAAAATTCTCCCTCCAAGCCCCTGTTGGGTCAAATATGATGAACACCACTGACATTTGTAGAAAGTAGCGCTTTACTTTGGGCCAGGAATGGGAAGAAAATCAGCCAACTTGCCTACCCCTGGCTTAGAGTAAAATGGTGAAAATTGTCAGTCATCTACATGGTTTAGAGATATTGATTTAGTTTTAGGGCTGGGCGATATGGCCCAAAAAATATATAGTTTAAATCACAATTTAAAATTTTGCACAATTTATGTGTATATTGTGCTTTAAAGACAACTAAAGCCATCTGCTTCTTCTTGGGTTTAGACCTGGTGTAGTAGTTCTTATGCCCCATTCAGACCAAATGCGGCGTGGGCTTCATAGGCGTCAGGTTTACATTCAAAATGAATGGTGACGCGCATCAAGGGGCATCAAGAGACCGGGCGGCACGTCAGGGGCCTCATGAGCTTCGCTTTTCTCGCGTTTCTCGCATCTGCCACGCGTCTAAAGCTTCGCATCACAAGTTTTGGCGTCAAAACGTCTTTGCCGCCGAAGTTGAACAATGTTGAACTTTTGATGCTTCTCACGGTGCACAACCAATCAGAGAGAGGCTACAGGAAGAAGCAGGAAACAACATCTATCGGCGCAATTCCCTCCTCATAACGTAATATTGATTTAAAAGAAATAAATCGCTGTGTGGCTCTGCCGCTGTCTCTGCCGGCACTCCTCTCCCTCTGGGATAGATACTTTATTGATCTCACAGAAGAGAAATTCATTCAGATGAGATCACGACAGCGCAGCACTTTCAGTACATGTGCCACGCACCACAGAAACAGAAGAGGTGGGATATCATCGGTAAAAGAGAAGCCCCTCCGTCTCTCTTGTTTTTTAATGTGTCCTTTTAGTGTACCTATGCCATGAAAAAAAATATGGCATAGCTATGCATTTCTGTGTAGTAGTATCGTGCAATGTATACGCAGAACACTGGCATGAGAACCATGTGGAAGCAATCTATCCTCATTGACGCGCGTCCTGGGCTTCGTCTCTCTGGTGACACCAAAATGACATGCGTCATCTTCAAAATAAACAGCCGTCAAAAATCAGGCACCAAGAGCGTTTTGCAGCGGTTGGTCTGAACAGGGCATTAGTACGAGTTTCAGTCCTTACATTATGTTTGATTATGCTTCCCTCTTGGTTTAGTCCTTGGGTTTACACCTGGTTTAGTCCTGGGTAATCATCATTTCGTTCTGTCCCTGGTTTAGTCCTTCTCAGTTTGGTTCTGGTTTAGACCTTGATTTCAGACTGCTTTAGTCTGGTTTACTTCTTGCTTAGTCCCGGTTTAATCCAGATTCAGCCCGTGATATTGTCCAATTTTAGACCTAGTTTCCGCCTGGTTTGTTCTGGTTTAATCCTGACAGCAGAAGCAGTGAGTGGAGAAAAGTGTCAGTGTTTGAGCTGAGAGCTGCGTTTAACATAAAAACCATGAATCACGATATGGCGATGTCACCAAAGAAGCAGATCGTCATGGAGACCAGATCACAATTCGATTTTGATCATGATATCGCCCAAGTCTCTTTAGTTTATTTGCATGTATTATTACCATCTCCTCACTGTGGGTGGTGTGTGGACAGGACATACTTGCAGATGACGCTGCCCCGGGACCTGCTGTGGCAGGGCTTGATCTGCAGCACACAGGCCACAGCCTTCCACATGTCGGGGAGGCACTTGCGGATGTCCAGCACTGGGATGTTCATGAAGGGCATCTTGATGGTGCCGTTGGACCACAACTTGAAGTCGTTCATGGCGCCCTGGTCCGACTGAACGTTGCAACTCCGGAACAGCTCGATCGGCCTGGACGCACGCAGAGGTCAGAGGATACATGTTGTAAAAAATATTCATAATGATAATTCACTTTGCATGGGCACAAGTAACAGTAATTGTAATTGAAGCCTAAATTATGAGGATAAATACACATGACTTAGTGGAAAAAATCTATTTGCAAGGCCATTTAAGTGACAAGAAAGGGTGTACACTTAAAGGTGCATTGTGGAACTTTCTATGCGAAAATCAAAACAAAACTTGATATTAATGGCCATTTTAATGACCCAGTGGCTGTACCTCGATGACACTCCAGGATAAAATGTTTTTTTTAGGATGCCTGGCTGCCTGTCATTCCATCAGCAGAGAAAACCTAATAGAAATCCTACATTTTTTCATCCTGGAGCGCCAGGATGCGTCGTTAGAACTCTTGAAGAGACATTTTGCAACATCTGTCTGTGTGTAGAAGTCCGTAAGATTGCAAAATGAGGAGAGAGAGACATGTTAAAAGTAAATGATCTGGCTCCCTCCCTCTCCTCCTTGTTCCCCATGCGTAAGAAAGCTTGTCTCATTGGTCTACACACGTAATAGAGTAGATGTTACTGAGATCAGCAAAGAGGGGGTCCTTTAGAATACAATTATTTCATATTACTTTCTTTACATCAAAATTGAGGCCCAAGCAGTCAATTGTACACATTCTATTAACTTAACATGACTTTACGGCATTAGCTTGAAATAAGAAAGATAACAAATATTAAGCTGGTATTCTAAACGAATAAACAAAAGTTAAGACTAATCCAATCATGCTTTTCAGTTCCTGTAGTTGTTCACCATTTGCCTGGAAATTGCAGACAGTAAACATGACACAGTGTTCCATCGCAGCAGAAGCCTGTGGTCTCCTGTGGTCAGTGATGATAGCTCTGAGCTGCAGTTCTGGGTGTGTCCCTTTGGTTTTCGGTTATGGAGGCCTTGTTTATCCAGCACTCAGCTCATGTGTGCGTCTCATCATGGACTGACTCAGTGCTTAGTCATTTTAGGACATAACAGCCATTCTTCTGACTGTCTCAGTACAATATTATTATCGACTTTCTCGATACAGTCTGGCTCAAATGCACTGGATGTTTTGCAGCTGAATGGTAAATATGCAGAAGGAACTACATGGGCCGTAATTCCTTGCTCTATAGCCAACATGAAGCCTGGACATTTTAGTTGTGTTCAATTTCCTGCAAAACAGTGGGCCTTCACAACACATTTGATGCAATTTGAAGAGAATATTCATCTAAATTGTTGTTTTTATGAGTTTTAAGACTTTGGGAACTTTCAACACATTGTTTATTATTTTAATATAATTTCTTTTCCAATCAGTCAAAAATGACCTATCTGCAGTTTTATTTTCCTATTTCAAGCAAGATAACATTTCAACCAGTTTGAAAGATTGACACTCTGAATTCAAGTAATCAAAACACATATTTGGAATCTATTAATATACCATTTTGATATACCAACAAGCTTTTTAGACAGAGCTGGACAACATGGTGTGCGACATAGTCATATCAAAGGCTCAATAACTAACTCTCTTGGTTATTTGAAGCGGTCACTCTATGTCAAATCCACACTCTGCTTTTGGGGAGATGCGAGTTTGTCTTCTGCCCACGGAGAGGACAGTGCGGGCCCCTCAGACCCCTGTAGCGTTGCGTTAGTGTCCCCTGCCGTTCCCGTCCTCACAACACAGCTTTGAACTCACCGGGGCTCTGCTAAACCATATCAAGCCCACACTGGTACGCTGTTATTATTAGTATGTTTATTTATTGCTATGTTAGTCCTGGAATGTTCCCGTCCCCAGCCCTGCCGTCTGAAGCCACTCCAGATACAAGTCTCTCCTGTGGTGAGAACATAATAGCGTGATTAAAGTGGTACAATGAAGCTTATGGGTTTCCAGCTTGTGGGCGATTTAATTATGAATGAAGTAATGGTCATGGTGTTTTCAATAATGCTCTTGGTAGTTTTTTCATTTGCAGCACAGAAATAACAATGGTAATAGATGTATGGGAAGTTCCCATGGGTGTGATTGACCAATCCAGAAGTATATGGATTGTCTATGTCGAAACAAACACGGTGGCTTACGAGGGTATGAGGAAATGAAAAGAAACCAATAAAAATCATTCTCAGAGACAGCAAGGACTTGGACTTCTGCAGAACAAAGAGTGTTCAGGGAAGTGAGATTTAAGGAGAATTATTCCTTCTGCTGCCTGCGGGGGACGCTCCAGGCCAAATACTCACCAGGTTGCTCTATTTTAGAGCAACCGTCCTTACAGAGAAATTATTTAAAATGTATATTTAACATAAATTATCAATCCTCAGGTATCCTAAAGGAGCCTGTTTTTAAGCCTTTTGTTAAAGTTTACTCTAAATGATAGATAGATTTTTGAGAGTCTTCTACCTGTCTGTGTTTCAACTGTAATTGTGTGGCTAGCGGGCCAGGATAGAAATAGAATGGAAGTAGTAAATACATTATGGTAATTACATGGAAATAGGACAAACACCTAATTTATTGTATTGTAATTTGAATAAAACCTTAACAAATATAAAGACTGTAAATTACCAGGAAACATGGCTAGTATTTTCTTTTACGTGCTGCAAAATGCATTATCCTAGATACAATGCTTTTTTCATCCTACGACCACGTTACTGTGCTGTAAAGTCAAGTGCAACCAAAATCTTACAAATATGTGTCATTGGGAAAGACACTACCTCCATTGCTCAATACTGTCATGTGATTTATGAAAGGACGGCACTGTTGCAAAAAAATATGATACAGTATGTGCGTTGTGGCAAGAATTGGTCTTGGCCGGACAAGCCAGACAGAAAAACTTGCTAATAATGGCAATAAATGGAACTGAAGTGCATTAATTATAAAGAAAAATATTACATCTCAAACACCAGCCCTACTACCTGCTACTACTACCTTCTGTGTCTTGATTCTGTGTCTTGATTCTGCTGATCCGCACTCATCATTTCAGTGCTTCAATTACCTTTACTACCAAGTATGTATCAGTTTCTGTTTACAATAGCCACACAGTTAGCTCATGCCGTGCAGGTGTGGAGCAATAGACGTGGGACTCACCTGTTGTTGAAGTTGGTGCAGTAGCCCAGGTCCTTGCAGCCCAGTTGGCAGGGCTCCCTCACGTCGGACAGACAGTTGATGAGCTGGGTCTCCACAGGGTTGTACTCGCACAGCTGGTCAAAGTCCTGCCACGTCTGACTGCCCCAGTTAGTGCTCATCTCCTCACACATCTCCCTGTGGGAACCAGACACCGTGGTCACTACACTATGGCTTCAACCATGAAGGGGAGTGGCGGTCTTAAATTATTAGTTCAATTATTGCTACTCTCATTTCTTTGGTCTCAACAAGTCTCTCACCTCCCGGCTCCAACTAGTACAAAATCTTACAAAATCTAGTAAGTACTGTCATATTACCCTTGTCCTGGCCCATCTGCACTGACTGCCTGAGGAGCAGCTCAGCCAGATCGTTCTTTGTGCCACGCACTCGTTTTAAAACAAGAGGAGAGCATCTGTGGCTCCAGGCTGTGGCTCGCTCTACCTGCGCAGCTGGGAACTACTGGGTCAATTATTTCTTTTAAAAAGGGCTTAAAACATTTTGTATCAGGCATTTTCTAAAATTTGTTATGGCATTTTATGGATTTGCATCTTTTTATACTTGTGTGTAATTTCATTTGTTGCATTTTATTGTTGCTGTTGTGTTTATAGTTTAAACTGTTAAGCGCTTTGTGACTTCATCTGTGAGAGGCGCTATATAAATAAACACTTCTTATTTGTGAGGTTTTTTTTGGCTCTCTTGATACATATCAATCAAAAACATATCCTCCCAGATATTAGGTCTGGCTTCTTAAAAAGTCATAAATCAAATAAAAGACATCATGTCAGATTCACAAGAATTTGGGCAAAAACAATTTTTCAGCTTCTCAGACTTTGGACAGACTGTGTGTTTCTTCACTTCGTTGACAGATCACTGGAACTCCAGCATTTCACCCAATCATTAATATGCTATTTGACACTTTACCATCTGGACCCAACTAGGGCGGCACACTATGAAAGAAGAGTCATATCTGAGAACAATGAGGACTGTTGGAATAACAAGAGTCTGCAATATTTTGTACCTGCAGAGCGACGTGTTAGCCTTGGCGCAGCAGTGCAGTTTGGCCTGGTCCATCTTGGCGGGGTGGGGCGTCTCCTCCTCGGGCGGGGAGGGGGGGTGAGCGCTGCCCAGGAAGCACTGCCACAGAGGGTCCTGGGGCAGCGGCTGAGAGCCACACTCCTCGATCAGGCCCTCCATGATCTCGTGCTCCGTGTTCATGGTGCGCAGGATCTTACGGCAGGCCGTCTGACAGTGGCTCTGCTCGGCCCGGTCGCAGCAGTACAGGCCTGGGGGGAAGGGGACAAGAAATCTAGATTTCTGATGGCCCTGACTCACGTGAAAACTGAGGCCTCTAGTTCTAAGTATCCTCATGAGATCCAAGCAGGGTTTGTACAGATTTCGACTTGAGGTTTTCCCTGACTTTCCCATGACTACTCCATGACGCCTAAAGGTGCATTGTGAACCACGCAAACAGCCACTGGGTCACTAAAAGGTGAAAGGTGTTTATTCGCATAAAATATTCCACAATGCATCTTTAACCAAATTTCTAACACCCCAATATCACAAATTATTATCTGCATTTATTATTTAGGCTATGTGTATTTATCAGTGTAACAATTTCTTTGATTTATGATATGATTTACTTTTATTTATTTTTTTGACAATCACATATACAGTATATTTTTCAAAATTTCCATGACTTACAAAATTCCAAAACTTTTCCAGGGTTGGGAGATGAAAAATTAAAAAAAATCCAGGTTTTCCCATGACTGTTCAAACTATGTCCAAGAGGAAAATAGGCACAGATCCGATCATCATATATTTTTCCTCGAGAATCAGCATTTCTATTTTATTTATTTGACTTCCATTAATGCAACACTAAAATTCAGAAAGGACCCTATTGTGCATGTTTTTAGTGATAGAGGTAAGCAGACGCAGGTAGAACAACACAGAAAAACCTTCTTGCTTCTTGCTGTGAGGCTGGAGTCCTAACCATTCAGCCTCTGAGCCGGTCGTGTTTAAATGTGTTTAATGGACCAGAGTAAATAGAGTGGTCGATGGGAGAGGGAAGCGATAACAATCTATTTTAAAGCATCACTGTGGCTGTAAAGCTGTTCACACTGCCCTTGGGCAAGGCACTATACCTATCTTGTCTGTGTAAATGTGCAAGTGGTGGTTGTAGAAGCCATTAATGTTTACGTTTATTGAAAGGATTCACATTAGCGCAGTCAAGCTGTCGCTTTTCTTGCTGGGGTAAAACAGTTGATTAAAAACAGCAACATACAATACATACTGAACAATTTACGCATTGCCTCTCCAAGGTACACAATTCTAAATTAGATTTTATACATATTGATGTCCAGTTTTTCATCGATTTACATGTCCCGGTTATACAGTATTTCCATATCCAGTTTTCATATCCAAGTATTTACAGTATGTCCAGGGTATAGTTCCCTATCTTTTTGCACACTTTTAATACAGAAGCGAATTACTATGAGAGGCTTGTCAATCAAAAGGGGACATAACACGCAAATATGGTGCTTTTGGTAATTTCTTCTTCTACTTCAATGTGTATTCCCTGGAATTTGTTGTAATAGAGGCCTGCATGAAACTATCCTCCACATTTTAAAGCCTATAATCCATCACCTGACCCGTTCTGCACTCAAATTGTGTTCATCATCATGCCCTTGATTGGTTAGCAAGCCATTAGCCAAACGTGAAAGCTTGTATTAATTGTTTTGTCAAGTGTCATTCCCCCTGATGCATACAGACTTATAAAACACAAAATATCAATTCTGAGGTAGCTAAGAGTGTGCTGGATGGTGTGGTGCGTTGCTCACTGTCCAGAGGGCTGCGGATGGGGTAGGACTTGGTGAAGTTGTTGACACAGTTCAGCAGCTCTCGGCTGTGGCTCTGGCAGTACTCTCTGACCGCGTTGATCTGGGACACCGTGGGCGTGGAGTCTGTCCTGAAGATGGCCTGGCAGTACTCGCGGCAGGTGGTGTGGCGGCCCGCGTAGCCGCAGCACGTCGAGCCGACTGCAGGACACCACAGCAGAACCACAATTAGAAAAGGGCTTATTGTTACTCTGTTCCTAGGCCAGACACTCAAAGTAAAACCTACAATTTGCGATGTGTCGGAGAGAAAGTATTCAAAAGGTTTATTTTTGAGTAGTACTATTTAACAGGATAGAGAGCGAAACGTCAGCATCTGTCCCAAAGACATAAGTCCAGTTGCATTGTTTTAAACCTAGGGGTCAGTTGTTGAAAGGTAATCTGATCGGATTTTGGTTATTGGATTGGATCAAATCTTTAAAATGGGTTCAAAGGGGAAAGAAGGATTCTGAAATCAGATTGGATCGCGGAATCCAATCCTAGTTTCAATCTGGAGCAAACCTTCAGTTTGTGTTGTTCAAAACTTGTCAGTAGGATTTGGATAACTTTGATCCAAAAAAAACAGGATTATCCTGATCCCAACAGGTAGGATTTCAGGTGGAATTCAGGAAGAAAATGTAGTAAAAAAGTGTCAAATGACCAAATTTGTATCATTTTGTATCATTTAGTATATATACTTTTATTTATATCTTGCACTTGACTTGTTTAACTGTTACAGTGATAAAGTAGATAAAGTAGACACAGGCTACCAATTAAGCCTTTCAGTATAGTAAAGTCAAAATAAAATTAAAAAAAAATGATCTTGTCCCCATGAAATAATCCCCCAAACAGATCTCAATAACAAACAAAAATAATATATTACATTTTTCTGTCATTCATCACTGTATGTTAATTTCAAAGAAACAATCAGAGATGAACCTGTTAAAAATAATTTCTAAAAATTGCATCCCTTACTAAACGTCCAGTCAGTCCCTCATTCTGACAGAATGCCAGAGGTTGGTCTGGTTTTTC
>OMNZ01029987.1:0-10843 GCA_900303255.1 Lesueurigobius sanzi
GCCATGTGTTAATGACGAGCGGTAAAGAGGCATGTCCGAGCGGTAAGAGTAAAGTTATAACAACTATTAGAAGGCGCATCGCTACTGCAGAAACCACTCCGGACATGGCGGACAACTGGTTGTTTTAGCGGCAAAAACATAAATAACACCACGCAGTTTGTGCACTGGATATCTAAGCCTCTTTACACATGCTGTTTGCGTTCAGGAATGCAGTTATTTGACAAACTGCATCCTGAAATAAAACCGAAACGCTGCGTGGGACACTTCCGTGTTTTGTCACGTGGTAACCGGTGAGTGGGCGTGGTCTTAATTAAACGCACTGTGCGTCTGTTTTGAACCTAGAAAAACACATTACACTGATACAAAAACTGTTTGTAAACTATACTTGTATGTATTTATTCATTGTATTTGTATATTTATTTGTATGTTGGATTTTTAAAACAATTTCGTTTTATTCACTTTTTTCTACTTTTTATATTTATTGTATAAATGTGTAAATACTGGTATCTCTGCTTTTGTTTAAATTTTATTTGGTTGATCTTTTTTGCTATTTTGCTACGGTATTTTACTCAAGATTTCCGAGAGAGATTGTTTTATATTATAATTTTGGTCAAAAGCACTTTCATTTTGTTTGTGTGAATTACATTTATGGTTAATATTTGACTATAATTATAATTAAAAGTAATTATATACATTTTATCTATGGTATCATGGATACAGTTCATGCTGACCTGCAAATATACAGTTAGATGCCAGAACTGGGAGCTGGGAAAGATGTTTTCTCCGCTCAAGTGTTCCAGTTGTCAAGTCGGAAAGTTTGATGAAAAATATGGTCCTAAATTATTTCACATAGTTAATAGTTATTTCACAGCAGTGTGATGATGATCTAATAATTAAACAAATCAGTTAGAAAGTGTTTGCTCTGCTTTCTAACTATTTGTTAGAAAGCAGAGCAATATAGGCTAATTGCTGACATCCGCAATTAGCCTATATTGTGAACGTCAGCAACATTAGCATTAGCAACACAGAGCAAACTGTCTTGTGCATATTTTTGCTATTGATGCATGTCTGATTTTGGTTCTGCAGTGTGTGCATTTTGTACATCAATAAAATGAATCAGTAATTAAAAAGTGTGAAAATACAATAAATTTAACAAGATTTTGGTTTCACAATAAAAAATATTTGAATAGAGAGGTGAATAAGTCAGATGTGCTTTGAGAACAGCAAGTGCAGTGTAACAGTCATGAAGGCATTTTGGAGATACTTTTTTTTTTTAAGTTCAAAAGATTATATTTTGATTTTATTGTTGGCTTCCCATCGCTAAAACGTGTGGCCCTTTACAGTAGTGGGCAACATGAGAATGAAATGGCGCCGACACGTTTTATCCTACTTGAATACCATGTCAACTCGATACACAGCACACTTCACAAACCTATGGGGGAACATAGTAAAATAAACTGTCTGAGCGAAATCCTCTCATTCTGTGCGGACGAAGACAACTGACAGTGCTACAGCCTAACCTTGAGATGCGGACACCGGCAGCACAGCCTCTTTTACATTATTCATGCGAAAAATACAATTTTACCTTATATTTTATTCATTGTTTTTTCCTTAAACAATGGGAGGAGCTGGTGAGGATTTGACAGCAGTATCAGCCAGGAGAGAAAATGAACTCTAAGAAGGACAGTGGTGTAGCATCCTCCTGTTATTGATCAAGAAACTACATAAATACAGTGTCAGCAATTTAATAAGAATCGTCATCATTTATTCTAGTGATTCTCAAATTTCGTTGCACCATGCAGCCTACCGTGGGAAATTGGTGACCTTTTGGCCCCAGTCTAAATAGAAGGTCTTAAGAGTAATATGCGAGGCTCAGGGCAATGGAAAATGCTTGGACTGTCAGACTGTTGCGGTGAAGAAGGAGCTGAGTCGAAAGCCAAAGCTCTCGATTTACTGGTACGTTCCTACTCTCACCTATGGTCATGAGATTTGGTCATGACCGAAAGGACAAGATCCCGGATACAAGCGGCCAGAATGAGTTTCCTTCGCAAGATGGCTGGGCGCACCCTTAGAGATAGGGTGAGGAGCTCAGTCACCCGGGAGAAGCTCAGAGTAGAGCTGCTGCTCGTTCACATTGAAAGGAGCCAGCTGAGGTGGCTAGGGCATCTGTTTCGGATGCCTCCTGGTCGCCTTCCTCGAGAAGTGTTCCGGGCATGTTCCACTGGGAGTAGGTCTCCGGGAAGACCCAGGGCACGCTGGAAAGATGATGTATTTAAGCTGGGAACGCCTTGGGATCCCCCAGGAAGAGGAAGTGTGCGTTGATCGGGAATTCGGGACTGTTGCCTCCGCGACCTGTCCCCGGATAAAGCGGAAGAAAATGGATGGATGGATGAGTCTGATGGGACAACATTGGTGGAAAAAGGGAAAAACATATACAGTATAAAAAAAAAGATGAAAAAAAAAAAGTTATGTTCAAAAACATAAGCCATAGAAAGCGGGTGGAATTCAAATCCCAAGGTAGGACTATGGTTGCATGACAACTGTCTTTTGTGTCCTGGGCCATGAAGAAGTGAAATAAAAACATCCCAAACCATCTGTGTAAGTTCTTTTTTTGCTATGTGCACAAAACCGCAGAAACCTGGGGGAAAAGTTCAACTATGTTCTAGTACAGTGGGCCCCATCTAATAATGCATTGGTTAATATAGCGCTTTTCAGGACAGTCAAAGACACTGTACATTGCATTAGTCATTTCACACTCGGTGTAAGTGTCTTGCCCAAGGACACAACAACAGTATGTACCTGCAGAGGCCGGGATTCAAACCACTGATCTTCCAATCATGAGACGACACACTCATCACGACCAGACTCTTTACCTGAGGGGCAGAGGAGACAGTCCATAGAGAGAGTGAAACGGTTGACTTTAGAAAGGGTGGATTTGGATCAGTTTTATCACAGTTGAGTTTAAGAAAGTTGGATGTGAACTAGAAAGTTGAACATTCATAACAATGAGTTTTGTATAGGCCAAGATGACGAAGCCTTCACATTTACTTGTAATTGTGGACAAATCAAAAAGGCAAATGATGCGTCTGCATTTTTCACCTCTGGAGAATATTATGAAAACTGTGAATATAGAAAACAATGTGCATGTGGTCATGAATATTAATGTGTGCATTACAGCAGCAGATGCAAAGAGCCGACAGCACCTGACCTTATCGAACACAGCTGCCCTTCCACTGTAAACTAATGATGTGCATGTGAGCAAAGTGCACAAACACACACACCCACCCACGCACACAGACGCACACTACAATGCTACCTCGGGCCAAAACTAACCACCGCTTTATGTCTATGTGAATAACTACTGTGCTGACTTTTCTCTAATAACGCATCTTTTTTTCTATAGTTGTTGCTTTTTTTCATCCATCATAAGTGAAAGAAAATAATTGTAACACAGTACGTTTTTCTCCCTCTGAGTTTAACAGGCTGAGGCTCCTGAGGGACGCTGTTTCGAGAACGTGGTTGACTGGTTGGAAGTGGGTCCCAAAGTCCCCAATATTTTGACCTTTCCCGTATACTTTAAATTAAACCAAATAAAAAAACGTACTGATTAGCGTTTAACAGAGCTGCTCATTCACATTATTTTGGTGTCGACCTTCTCAAAAGCTAAACCTAGGTCCATTGGTTTCATAGAATATCATTATATTTTTAACTTTTACATAACATTTATTCAATCTGTTTATTATGTAACTTTTTAGGTTAGGAATAAACTCTTGCACACATATTTGACATATTTGACTCAGGTCAACTGTTCACCAAGTACTCAATTAAAATAAAGAATATACAAAAGTTGAAAACGTGAAAATTCTTCGACATTAAAAGTAGTTGGAGGCGCTCACTGGATCATGTGGAGTATAGGTGCTCTTCAGGATGAATGGGCAGATAAGCAAATTGAACACAAAGGAAATATCCAAGGCACGTCTGGGTCAAGCAAATGAAAATGATTTATTAAAACACCAACGCGTTTCGACACAAAAAGAGGTCTTTCTCAAGGCAGTGTCAGTAAAAGGATTTTAAAATCCCCTTTTGATGTAGGCTATTTAACATAAAAAAAAAAGTCAAAGAATCCAACACAGATTTTGAAAACTATTAAAACAGTTAAGTGTGTGTTATTTTTGTGAAGAATTGTGCTTTTGTTTAACATCGCACATTGAAAGAGCTGCTGGTGTTAAAAGTACCAAATGTTTTTACTTTGTTGCTTTCCATCTCTGCAGCTCACAATAAACTCATACAGGTAGGTAGCAACGTTTGACTAAAAAGCTCTCATTTTCTTCTCTGGAAGAGGTGACATCAGGGCAGGGTGTAGATGGTTATGACCAGACTGAGTTCTTTTTCCGCTTTGCACCTCATGAACGCCCCAAAAGTCTTGAGGCTGAAACCCATCCATCCATATCTTTATGAGTGTGGTCCTCTCAGTCTGACAGAGTACACAGAGACACTGAAGAGTCCTCAGACCAGAACCTAAACCCAGGGAGCAGGGGCTGAGAGAATGTGGTGTTAAATGTGTGGAGGTGGATCAGACCATCAGAGGAGACAATGTAGAAGGACAGTGACCCAGCGGGACAGTCCACGTACACTGCTACTGTCCCAGCGGAGGAGGAGTAGGCGAGGGGGGTCCTGTTGAAATCGTGCCAAACGGAAAAGCCTCGCTCAGAGCAGACCAGACTCCAGGACAGGTCATTGCATCCAAATTCGCTGTCGTCGCTGAAGCCGTTCCTTCTAATCCCTCTGAACGCCACTGATATATGAACCTCTCCACTCCACTGGACCTCCCAGTAACAGCGCCCAGTCAGACCAGCGGAGCACAGGAGCTGAGGTTTGAACTCAAATCTGTCCCGGTGGTCTGGATACGGCTGCTCCTCTTTCACACGTTTGGCTTTCTTGTTGTTGTCAGATAGTTTCAGTTCTCTGTGAGCTGTGTTTGGATCCAGAGTGAGTTCACAGAAATCTAATGGAGAGAGAACACACGGCAGTGGTTAGTCATTTGGCCAAATTCAACATAACGAGACTGGGCATCATGGTTTACTGTTTATCTTCAGTCAGCCTGCTGACTGTGGAGATGTATCAGGCTCTGATTATGTTTGTGGTTATTCCACGTGAAAAGAGGTTGTCCTCCAGTGGATGCAATGCTAAACCATTATGTCCGAAGGCAGCAACTGTATGGTGGAGCTACAGAACCTCTCTTATTTAAAAGAGAGCCAGCCTAAATAACAAAACTGCTGCGCTAAAATGAGGTTCCAGAACACCACGGTTGGGTTTAATCTTAACATCAATATTAACAACAGGCAGATTGTGATTATAGTGAGAACAATGTTAGCACAAACTGGAGTGGTTCCCACTGAAATTGTTTTGGAAGAGGAAAAGTAAAAAGCATTGAAATGGCATTAGCTCAACACTTACACTTCCTGAGTCCTGGAGTTAACCACTCAGCTCCTGCAGGCTCCAGTCTGAAGGAAACACATGACATCAGTCACATACCTGTCGCTCCTCATTCAATGTCCTCCGTGATCTTTGTTTACATTTTTTTTTTATTAATGAGGAGGTACAGTATGGTACTAGGTATGTAATTTAGCCCTAATAAGATTAGGACAATTGCAAGGATACTTCTCTGATGTTCACAAATGAATGAAGGATTTCAAGATTTAGAATTGTGTTCCATAGTACTGATGTTTACATGGTAAATGCCTATTTAATACCTGAGAGTGTCCAGTGTGCAGTTGGGGTCATCCTGTAGAGCAGTCAGGAGCTGTACTCCTGTGTGTCCAGGATGATTGTAGCTTAGGTCCAGGTCTCTTAGATGAGTGGGGCTGATCCTCAGAGCTGAGGCCAGAGAAGCACAACCTTCCTCTGTGATCAAGCAACCTGAGAGTCTGTACACACAGCATGCAGCTGAGTCAACATCTCATCACAAATGTATTGTAATTGATTAAAAAATATATAATAAAACTGACATTGACAATTATAATACTGGAACGCTAACCTGAGCTGCTCCAGTTTACAGTGAGGACTCTTCAGTCCAACAGACAACATCTCCAGCCCAGAGTCCTTCAGGTTGTTGTTACTGAGATCCAGGACTGTCAGACTAGAGGAGCAGAGGACTGAGGACAGAGCTTTACAGCTTCTCTCTGACAGGCTACAGCTGCTCAGGCTGGAGAGAGAAAACGTGACTTTATTTTTAATATTGTACAAAAATCCCCCTCTGTTTAACAAACAAACCATACTCACATAGCTTTGCTAGAGGCTTTGAGCACAGGCAGCAGCCTCAGCAGAGCCTCCTCCGAAGCAGAGTATTTCTTCAGGTCAAACTGGTCCAGATCTTCTTCTGATGACAGTAAAACAAAGGCTAGAGCTGACCACTGAGCAGGAGACAGTCCACCTTCAGATGGACGTCCTGAGCTCAGGTACTGTTGGATCTGTTCCACCAGAGAACCATCATTCAGTTCATTCAGACAGTGGAGCAGGCTGATGCATCTCTCTGCAGAAACATCCTCATCCAGCTTTAGCTTGATGTATTCCACTGTTTTCTGATTGGTCTGGAAGCTACTCCCTGACTGTGTCATTAGACCTCGTAGAAGGCTCTGATTGGTCGGCAGAGAAAGACCGAGGAGGAAGCGCAGGAACAAGTCCAGGTGTCCATTTGGACTCTGTAAGGCCTGGTCCACAGCTGTCTGGTAGAACTGCTCTGGCGTATTGGTAAACATCTTTGCCCACCAAGAAGCAGACTGTTTTTCTGAGAGCAGGTTGACCCCAGTGTTGACGAAGGTCAGATGGACGTGAAGCGCAGCCAGAAACTCCTGCACACTCAGATGAAGAAAGCAGTAGACCTTGTCCTGGTACAGGCCTGGCTCTTCTCTGAACACCTGTGTGAAGACTCCGGAGTACACTGAGGCAGCTGCTGCATCCAGCCCACACTCGCTGAGGTCACTGTCATAGAAGATCAGATTTCCCTTCTTCAGCTGCTCAAATGCCAGTTTCCCCAAAGACTGCACCATCTTCCTGGTCTCTGGACTCCAGGGTGGGTCTGTCTCAGATCCTCCTTCATACTTGATGTTCTTCACTTTGGCCTGGACCACAAGGAAGTGGATGTACATCTGAGTCAGGGTCTTAGGCAGGTCTTCTGGGGCTATAGTATTTAACACATGCTCCAGGACGGTGGCAGCGAGCCAGCAGAAGATGGGCATATGGCACATGATATAGAGGGTGCGCGACATCTTGATGTGGGAGATAATTGTATCACTTTGTTTCTTCTTCAGGAACCTCTTTCCAAAGTACTGCTCCTTTTGTATGTCAGTAAAACCTCGCACCTCTGTTACCATGGAGATACACTCAGCTGGGATCTGATTGGCCGCTGCGGGGCGGGTGGTTATCCAGAGGCGAGCAGAGGGAAGCAGGCTCCCCCTGATAAGGTTCACCAGCAGCACCTCCACTGAGGTGCACTTTGTGGGGTCAGTAAGAGTCTTGGTTTTGGTGAAGTCCAGAGGAAGTCTGCACTCATCCAGACCGTCAAAAATGAAAACCACCTGGAGGTTTTCTAAGAGTTCAGGCTTTGTTTGACAAAAGAAATGATGGACCAGTTGCATCAAACTGAAGCTCCTGTCCTTAAGCACATTGAGTTGTCTGAAGGTGAAAGGGAACAGCAGCTGGACGTCCTGGTTTGCTTTTCCTTCAGCCCAGTCCAGACTGAACTTCTGAGTGAGCACTGTTTTTCCGATGCCAGCCACTCCCTTTGTCAGCACTGTTCTGGTCGGTATCTGTGTGTCTGCTGAGCCTTTGAAGATGTCGTCACATGTGATGACTCTTTCTGGTTGGCCTAGTTTCCTAGTCGCTGTTTCCATGTGTCTGACCTCATGTTCCTGGTTGACCTCTGAAGGTCCTCCCTCTGTGATGTAGAGCTCTGTATAAACCTGCTTCAGAAGGGTGGGGTTTCCTGCTTTTGCCATGCCCTCAAACACACGCTGAAACTTCTGCTGGATGCTAGACTTCAGTTTGCGCTGACACACTCCTGAACAACTCCCTGAATGAAAGCAGAGAAAAAGTGGTGAGTCTTTGAGCATAAAATGACAGTGAGCATTTTGTTAAAGAGTTTAGCGGTCCTACTGCTCCACAGATGCTCAGCTAATTCCTTGTGCTTCCTCCTTTTCAGGAAGTTAAGAGCGATCTTCAGAAAAGCCTCACTGTCGCTCTTCTGCTCTTCATCCTCCTCCTTCACAGGTTCTAAGCATTCTGGATCATCAACGACCAGAACCCTGTGGAGCTTATTCATCTCCTTCTGTACAAAGGTGAACATGTCCTCCTGCAGAGTCTGGACATGCACATTATAAACACAAGAGTTATGTCAGTGTCCAATTAGTGTAAAAAACTTTGTCATTCAACTGAACATCTCTAAACATAAAGCTGGGGCAACACTACGCGATTGTTCTACTCTTTAACCAAAACAACCAACAATCTCCTAGCAGCAGACTCAGGTTTTCTCTATCCTCATCCTCCTCATCATTTGATCCATCTCCCACTCAGTTCTACTTGCAATACCATCCGCCGTCACCTACGCAACATTTCCTAACTCCGCCCATCTCTCAGTTGACACTCCCTACCTAGGTTCTTGTTCACGCCCTCGTCACGTCACATCTTTATCATTTCAATGCTAGCCTCTCTCGTTTCCTTCAAAAAGGGATATCTAATAGTTCAACCTTAAAGTCTGAGCAAAAATCAGGTAAAAACGCATGTAATGGGACCCCAGCTTAAGCAAATGTCAAACCTTCAATATGAAGTCCAGCTGTGTTTGGTGTTGCTCAGTACTGTGGTCTGATGACTCTTGTCTGTAGTCAATCCTGCTTAATTTTTTTCAAAAAGGAGAATATGTCAAGGGTCAAATTGAACCACACTTATACAGAATGAAAGAATAGTACAAATCTCATCTCTGACGTGTTTCTATATTTCTTCATTATTAAATTAACTACTATACTGTGTTGAAAGCTCACTGTTCTGTCCTGAAGTGTGGATATCCCATTGACGTGCCACTGCAGAGGGATTCACAGCTGGCACCAGGTTCAGACGGATGGGGGTTTTGGTATTTCCTGAAACAAAGAAGAAAACACATTTCAGTCCACAGGAAAACACATGGGATTATTATGGCTCACTTTTAAGTATCTCATGCAGTTGTCCAAAGTGCCATGGTGCCCTTCCACACTGAAAAGCTTTTGATAATGACAATTTGATCAATAAGATATAGCTTTCACTAAGATATTTCTGTCTCTCACAGGCTACATGTAATATTTGTTATGACTTAAAGTATCATGCATAATTGTGACTTGAAACATTATTTGGGTAACACAGAATAGATATTTTATGTCATGTAAAGTAAACACAGTAAGGGGTGATAGACTGAGCTGGTCGGGATTTCCAATTAGTCCCTCTGCAGTCGTGGGAATGACAAATAAAACTGAAAACAAACTGTCACTTTCATCTAACGCAGGGGTCACCAACGTGATGGTGCCCTTTGGGATATGCCCAGTAGCCCTTGGGCCTTTTTCTTACAGCTGATTTTTTAAAATACAGTTATTAATGTTCTTGTGACTCTGTATGAGTTAAAAAATCAAGATATCTTGATATAATATGGTCAATATCCTATAAGTAAACAGGAACACTTTGAGCACAGTGCTGCTCACAACAAGTCCAGTAGATTGATTGGGGGCTTTGTGTTCTCCCTATGATGCAAAAAAAATTGCTGAAAAATGAAATATAAGTGAAATTGAACACGGTTATTCATAACTATTTGAATAAAAATGAAACGAAGGAAAGTAAAAATGTGGAGTTTTTTCTCTCCAACCCAGCTCTGCCATGGCCACGCCCCCTGCATTGTTCTAACCTTAACCCTAAACTTAACCGTCCAAGGGAGATGGATCCTTCTTCTAAATTATTTTTCCTCGAGGTTTCCTAATTTTTGGGGGGATACTCTAAGCTTGTTACTCTAAGTGATTTACTTATTTATGGGACATTACATCTGGTTGAGACATTTCATTCGTGTGTGACATTCATTTGTGTGTGACTTATTTTGATCATTCTTGATGTCTGATATTGATTTGTTTTTGTCCATACCGACCTTTGAGATGACTTCTGTTATGATATTGGGCGTTACAAAAATAAATTGATTGATTGATTGATTAACCATAACCCTGTCCCTAACCCTAAACTTAAAACTCACCCTAACCATAATTAAAATGATTTTATATTATAAATTATATCATATCATAAACTTAATGGAAAAAGGCCCACTACGAGTGTCATCCAATGAGAATGGCAGAACTGGGTTGGAGAAAGAAATGAGGCTAAAAATGTTGTTAAAAACTAAAAGACGTCACTATAGCATGATGCATCCCTTTTAAACAATGAAAGATCAAAGCATATAACTCAACAATGGTGGTTAGTATAATGCAGTGTGGTGTCTTACTGTGGACCGTGTTGTTTTTTAAAGACTTCAAATCGCTGAATAGAGTTATCACTTCTCAGTGACAGTGGGACGGCTCCAGGAGCAGGTCTGTGGACAGATGCAGCAGTGGCTTTAGTGCTGATCTATAACCTGGAGATCAGTTCACATCTCACCTCTGAGCTGAGGGAGGGGGATGATCCTGTCTCTGCTTTGCCTCATCCATGTTCAGCCAATAAGGGAAACTGTATTCATAAGAACAAAACACTAATGAATGTGAATGGATTTGCAGCTATCAAAGTTTTGTCCAAAGTAAAGAAAGAGTGTCAAAGTAGTGGATTCACTATCGCTTTATCCTTCATT
>OMNZ01029993.1:0-10036 GCA_900303255.1 Lesueurigobius sanzi
CTTCTCTCAGCGATCTCCCTGAAAGACTGAAGTTCCAGACTAATAAAAATATCGCATTGTCTGTAGTGTCAAAAAAACAATAACCCCTCCTTCACTCTCATTTATCCACCTTGTATCCTTCATAAGCCAGTACTCCGTAGCTGGTAGCTTTGGAGTCAGCTCTTGATATGAACCAGGCCTAAAGTATGTGTAGTCTTTTCCCTCTAAGAGTCCGTTTTTCCTCTGGGCTAAAGTGCCCTGTGCCCTGCGGCTCCATGCTCAATATTAATGCCCAGTCCAGCAGCAGACAGCTCGCCTCTGCATGGGCCTTACAATCCAATTACATCAGCCCCAGACACGCTCTGTTTCTTCAGGCTTCTGTTGGAGAGTATATCAGTGCATCGGTGTGTCCGAGTCCCCCTCTGATGTCTTTTTGATGCTTTTAAGGCCTATTGCAGCAGGCAGTGTCTCTATGCTGTGTCCAACCTGGATTTAGGAAAGAAGGAAAAGTACTTAGCAAGTGTTGCACAGTATGGGTGCTGTCTTGCTGCTCTGTTCTCGGGGGTTTGGGGATTCTCCCGCTCTTTTTGAAAAGAAAGGTTTGACAAGACAGCTTTGTTGTACACTGGCGCTGTATACAGTCTTTAAAAGTGCCCACTGTTTGTCAGACCGGCTTTAGACCAAGTGCGGACGTGATGCTTTGATAGTGTGTAGACCAGGGGGTAGGCAAGTTGTCCTGGTGAGGGGCCGATTTTCTTCCTCGTCAAAGGACCAGGGGCCAAACCTCCCAATCCTGTCCCAAAGTAAAGCGCTACTTTCTACAAATGCAAGTGTTGTGCATCAAATATGACCTAATGGGGGTTTTGAGGCAACATTTTCACAAGAACTGAAGCATTTTCAGTATTTTCCACGTGTAAGAATGTTGCATGTCTCGTATCAATATAACTAAATAAACAAAAACTTGAATTGAGACAAAAATGTTCATGGAAAGCAAAAAAAAAAATACTTGTTCCATTGGCAATCTTAATTTAAAATGGTGTAAATCCCCAAATCCTTTCAATTCAAACACTTTAAAGCCATTTTCTCCACCGAGACACTTATGTTTTCCTGTGTATTTGTAAGAATGTTTCTCAAAATTATCTTGGAGGGCCAAAGCATCCATGATGGAGGGCCGGATTTTGCACCCGGGCGAGATTGTGAACTCGGGTGAGCGCCTGTATTTCTAACAAATGTTTTATTGATGTAGAAGAAACACTGGCCTGAAATCAATTTTAATTTAACTCACAAATGTACAATAAAGTTCAACAGAGACATTCAAATTGTTATTTCTTGTAACATTTGTAACCATTACCATGTCAGCTCTTCTTGATCAGCATCTGTCATCTTGCCATATTTAGACTGTGTCACTTCCCTGTCTCCTCTGACAGTGTAAAGCACGTCCCAGAAAGCTTTTATACTTTACACAAACAGAACATCAATGTGTCAAATCCATGAGAGACGCCTTTTGTCTAAATTTATCTGCTCTAAATAAAACTATGTGGACTTTAAATCTCCCAGGACTCCAAACTGTTTTCCAAGACAACACATTTCTTTCCCCCATACGCGCGTGCAATTTAGCTATGAAGTATTGCATGAACAGATCAGGAAATGGAAAATATTGTGATTGATTTGACAGCTGTGGGGTTTTTCAGGTTTGGGAACTCGCAGGGCACTCATTTTCAGTATTTCCGGAGATTCGCCCCATTTTGCTTTTAGTTGCTTGTTCAAAAAGCATATTCATATAAATTATGTATTTGCCAGAAGATGTCAGTCTATTTTTAACCTCATCCACTCAAAGACCAAACCCAGACGAACTTTTCAAGAAGTGGTTTTTATAAGATAAGCAGATCCTTGTCAAATTGACTGTTGTCAGATTGTCAAAAATATTATATACTGTATCTATATCGTGAGCCAAGATTCTTCAGTCTTCATCTGTTTATGTTTATGTTTATTTATTCGGTTCCCCAATAGCCACAGCAGAAGCCGCTGATATTCTTCCTGGGGTCCGTGTAAATCTGTACTTAGCTGAAGTGTCGGACGTACTGGAATTAACGTTTGTTTAGTAGTAGTACCACTAGTATGAAAGATAAATCTAACAGATAAGGCATTTTGTGTTTGGCGTAACAACGCTAACGGGAATATCCCCTAATATCGCCCTTATAGTAATAATAATGATGGCTTACACTCGTATTGGGCTTTTCATTGTGCCTGATTACAAAGTTTCTCAAAGAGCTAAATATATGAATGCAGCTCTCTCTGTACAGGGTGGTTTACGATAAGGCCTAAAAGATTAACGTAAATACACATATTTTATGTCAAACACCATTTCTTACCAGATATAAAATGAGCACCACAAATGCCTGTATCTGATCTGGACTCCGGACCATTTGACTCGTTTGATGCAAGTCTTGTCTATTCTTCTGTAAAGACTGCAAACCTGTGACCAGTTAAGTCCTGGCCTGTTGGTCCTATTTGTGCCATCAGCATTGTGTTGTTTTTATACTAAAAGAGTCGCCTGGCAATGATAGTACAATGCAGTATTCCAGTTGCTTTGGGTCCAGTCTGCGCGCGCATACACCTAATTTAGTATGCACTCGTCTCATGGAATAGGTCTATTAGTCGTTACACCTAACCCTCTAGACCAGGGGTGTCCGACGCATTTTGGGTCGTGGGCCGAAATTCGCCCAGGATGTCAGGCCGCAGGCAGCGTAGATTGTAAACAAGAAAATACTGTTGACAAAACAAATCAATAAATTATTAATAATGATGAGCACTGTAATATTTCAGCACATTTGATTATTGATAATTTGACAAAAGCCCTACAGCAGCGTTTCTCAACCATGGTACAGGAGAGCTTAGCAGGGGGTACTTGGAATCATTTAAGTTAAAACAAAACAAACTGTATTTTTGATGATTATGTTAAAAAAGAATAGCTATTTTTAAAAAGGATAACTGTATAGAGTGAGAACTTGAGAGTATTAAGCGTCTTTTAACTGTTGGGTTGGGAACCACTGGCCGACAGTATGGCATCCACTTGTTTAGCAAACCTGTGCAACACCGTAACCAGGAGTTTAGATAGTAAGGTGAAAATATATGTATGTGGGGGGTCTGGGAGTACTCCCCCAGGAAATGTTCAATTACACAGATGCACTCTGGTGTATTTTAGATGACCATATTCTATTTTCTATTTTTATTTAATTCTTGACGGATAAAAATTATAACACAGGCTATATTATTATCACTATACTATACTAAAATACACCAGTGATTTTTTTTTTTCATACGAGCGGTTCTCAACAGTGTGTGGGGGCCCAAAAGTGGATGTTAAAACAACACATCGCAAGTTCTTTCCCATATTTTGACCACATCGTTCACCAAATCCCCTCCATACACTTTACTTGTTTTTTTTTTTTCTTTCTATTTTTCCCTCTTCTCCTCCTCTTCCCTTGTATGCAAATTCCCACATTGGTATTCCTCCCCTGATCCTTCTGGCCTGACAATAAAAGGCAGGTTTTGTGTTTTGTCAGCGGTTGCATTCTTCCCAGAGAATAGGCCTCTGAATATGAGCCGCGTGGCCCAATCTAATCAGGAGCGCCACTCGAGATACCGCTAAAATGTCAGTTGCCGGTATGATTGCGTCTCGGCTGCTCCTCCGCACAAAGCGAAAGCTAATATACCGGCTAACGACGACAACAACAAAAAATTTAAGTCCCCTTCAGATGCGTAATTTCATTCTCGTAGTTCTCCAAAGCCCCGTGTTCGCGGAAATGCCGGTATTAAAGCCGCGTTTCCCAATGACACAGCGGTAAATTAAATCCCGCTTGTTGCTCACGTTGCACTTTTCAATCCCCGGACCGTACGCGCATCTCGGCAACGTCCGCGCCGAAACTTTCCTACGGAGACTGCAATTTTATATGTTAATGCGCTCCGGTCCTGTTCATTTCCACCGCGAGTCAGAAAAGAGGATGCCGACTCAGCGGAGACCACCGAATATTATCAAGGATGCTGCAGATGGGGGTCTGTTGTCAGCTGCACAAGGCTAGGCTAATGCTAAAAGGAGACGTCAGGCTGTAAGTAGCGTTTGTAGAGGGTTGTTTTTTTTTTTTCTTTTTCTTTCATGCTGTCAAGCTGGAAATGTCTGGCGTGGAGCGGGAGCAGTGGAAGACATGAAGCTGACAGTGGTTGAGTGACAGCTGCTTAGAGAAGATGTTGGAGTGGATTGTGGGGCTGGAAAATCTCTGGTCTTTTTGATGAAATGTGCTACTCTTAAATGGTTTAATGAGAAATTACCTGCAGCAATTGCGTTCTTAAATAAGAGGGGGGTAGGGTCAAATGTACCTCATCAACCCTGTGAGCTTTTTAGACCCCAGTTATTAGGGGATTTCTGAAGTCTGTAGATCGCGTGCGCCTTGTAGCCTACACTCTTTGTTTTTCTTGTTGTGTATTATGTTTTCAGACTGTTGTTTCCCCTTCTGCAAACAAATTTACCTTTGGGTACCAATAAAGAAACCTTGAACCTTGAATCTTAAACCTTGACATAATTTATGTGACTATTATTTCGTGCGTTATACAGGTATCTAGTGGTGAAGACAAATTAAGAACTTGAGGCGAGACTCTGCAGGTGAATAGGGGGGAAAAATATAATTGAGTCATATCAATTTGAAAGTGTACGTGTGGATTACAGACATAAATATGAAAAGAAAATGTATTGCAAGTTTTCTGTAAATTATGTTTATCTGTAAATAAATCATCCAAAATAAGGCATTTTATGTTAAAAATTGCAGATATATGCGACAGAATCTAAATAATGGATAGAGTCGGGATTAAATGTGTGGTTTTATTTTGTTGATTTCTTGGTTACAAAGATTTGTTCAGAGGGGAATGTGGGTATTTTGTTTTGTTTTTGAATATATTAGTTATTAGTGAATAAATCTGTAAAAATTCTAATCTCCCCCTGTTTTTTGGGGCTTCAAATGTCAATAAATTAAATATAGATAAATTCCTCTGAACAAAGCTTCAAAATATTGTCAAGTCCAAGACTGGAGAGTTCGGAGTCTTTCGGGCAGGGGTCTCCAACTTTTTTTTATCTTGTGAGCTATTTTTGCTTAACAAAAATGGCAGCGAGCTACTTTTGCTACAAAGAAGCACATGTATCTAGGCCTATAGGACTGCTGAGATGATAATTCAACACAATACAAGAAAATTACAGTAGTTTACACTTTATACTTTTCTATAATCACGTAAATGTTTGGAGATGTTTTGTTCACAAAACAAAAATGCATCTAAAATTTGACTCAAAGAGTATGAAGAAATGTAGAAAGCCTTTGGCGAGCTTCTTGGAAAAGGATCTACCGGTCGCTCCCGAGCTGCTGGTTGGAGATCCCTGCTGTAGGAGCTATTACATTGTCACCACAATGTGAGAAAATACATTTTGAGAAAGTGATTATTTAAGTTACAGATTTGCATATAGTTTTATGGAGAAATGTTGAATCAGTGAATAATTACTCTCCTTATTGTAAAGATTACGACATTTATAAGTTTTGCCTGCAGTGTCTCCCCTTAAGTTTGCATTGGTCGATTATTATATAATAATTTTAATATAAATGACTTGTTACAAAACATACAACAGACTAACTACTAACTACTGTCTAAAATATATAGCCTAATATATTGGATTAGCTTGTAGATGACACATCAAAGCTAATTCTTATATATTTTTAGATGTGATTTCACAGATCATGAGCTTTTCCACTCAAAGAAACCTCTTCAATCCAAAGAGGGAAAATTCATTTTGAAAAGGAAACATGATTGGATCTGGCCAATTAAAAAAAACCTAAAATGTAGACCCTATAATCTGTTATTATTGGTTTTAAATTCATGGTTATCTGTATCTCACAAGACCCTCTTTACCTTTTCCTCATAAGTTTCCTGAGCTACTTTCTGAAACTACCTGCGAAAACCCAAACATTATTTTGCAGCCAAGACTTTGAGTTAATATCTTTGAACAAACAGTTTTATTTATGCGCCGGGTGGCGAATACCAACGCAAACTGAAATAAACTTTGGAGGTATGTGTGAGGAGATTCAGGATGTTTTGGGATCTGGACTGAGGCAACTTCTTTGGTTAGTGTTGCGAAGCACTTCCTCTTCTGATCTCAAAAGTAAATATTCTCCATACTACTTTAAACTAATAGTCTTTGAACACATCTGAAGATAAGAGCCTCCAATTAAACAAAGATCATTATGAAATGTTACAGTAGCTCCAGGTCAAATGTTTGGTCGAGTTTTCTTAAATTGAAGTTTCTGAAGAGTTTTGGCTTTTATAAGATACATAGTTTTTCTGCTCATTTTTGTTCTTCTTATAAAAATACTGTGCTTGTGTGACTACTCTTTGAGATGACCTTTTGAAGGACTAGAATAACAGCAGGATTGACTCATTTTCAGCCTTACTACACTTGGTAACAAAAGCCACGTTTGTTTCACAGTTGATCTTTACATTATGTCAACACAGGCAGATTTTGCTGTTCTTAGTTTGCCTCAGGTGGTATCCCCAGTTAAACAGAAATGTTGCTCTACTTTAGCACAAGCCACTTTTGGATTAAGGTTTGTCAATATCTCCAGCAGAGTATTAAAGCCACATTGCAGAATCGTAGGAAGCTGCTACATCACGAGAGCAACTGAACTGTTACAAAACTCAAAACATGAACAAACGTGCCAGCCATGCCAAACGCCAGTGCTATTTCTGCTTTGGATTAGGGAAAGAGGCAAAGGGAATCTTATTTGTATAGTGCTTTCATATGGCACAAGCCAAGACCTTTAATAAAACTCTAGACAGGACATTGCCATAGTAATACATTGGAACGAATGGCAAGCTGTGGCGGCCATGTTGTGATTCCCCTTTTGGAGCTATAGTGCAAATGAATAGGAAATTGGAACTTATTTTTATGCTTTTTGAAATAATTCTGTTTTTACTGACTAACCTTATATCTAGTCAAGCTTGAAAATTAAGTTTTTGCAATATTTGATGTTATTCTTTGTTTTCATATCATTTCTTTGAAGTAGCTAGTGCTAAATATGCTAAGAAAGTACAGCAATACCTCCCTATTCTCTTTTCCTCAATAATAATTTAGTTTGTATGAGCACAGTGCTGAAAGAGTGCATAATTTGACCAATATTTAGCTAGAGCACTTGAGACAGTGATACAGTAGAATGAATGGTGCAAAATAGTGCTACAATTTACAAAACCCCACATTTTAGAGTAAACATGTCTTGACTGAAATAGGTAACTGGACTTACCAGCAATACAACAATACAACAATACACCAATACACCAAATCAAAAACAATTACTGTATCTCAAATACAGGTGTTTTATCAATGAAAACTGTGTTCCTGTTTTTATACGACGTCTATGAGCATTAGTCTCACCAGCCAATCACAAGATGGCCGCCACGTTAAAGAGCGGCATGTCTAATCTGTCTTTTACTAAAGATCTTTTGGCACAACTCATTCAAAGCGCTAGGCAAGGTGGGTGAAGTGTCTTGCCCAAGGACACGACAACAGTGTGCGCTTGCGGGAGCCGGGATTCGAACGCCTGACCTTGTTTTGTTTGGGGGTGGTTTTTCAGGCATTTCACAGTGAACATAATGGGCACAAGCCACCTCCAGTCGGTCACAGTTTTCAACGAAAAAATATAATTTAAAGGGACTCTACGGAAGTTAAAATTTTAAAAAGAATATATTTTCCACCCCCTACGTGCTCCGCGCTGTTCTGTGAGCCCACACCTATCCCACTCAATTGCCGCTATAAGCCTGCACCGCCACTCTAAAGTTGTTCGGGCCGAGTCAGCAGTCATTCACCAGCTTAACATGGAGACTGCAGTTACGCGGACGGCCAGAGGTGGCAGTCACGAGTATGAAAATGATCAAACTCCGTTGAGTCCCTTTAACATGCAGAAGGGGAGAAAGAAAACAAAAAACAGTTGCCTGAAAGGGAGTAGGAAGAAGAAAACTTTCGGACATGAGACGACCCGCTCTACCTTTTGCGCCACTGTCGCCCCATTATCAAAGCATTTGCTTGAAGAACTAACATACTGTAGTTTCAAACCTGTGTTTGGCTTTAGTCAAAGCAAAGCAGCAACATCTCCACAGAGACGAGCTGGTGATGTGCCGCTCCCAGCAAAGTCAGGTCTGAGGTTAAGATGGTATTTTTTACCAATAATAATAGTAATAATGCTTGTATTTAATTTGTATTTATTTACAGTTTATTGACTCTGAGAAATGTTACAGAGTGTGACTTCAAAACTGTGAATAACATCTGCAACTTTAGTGAGCATGTGCAGGCTAAATAAATAAACATTATTCCGGGGAAAGGGCAGAGCAGCGTATCTAGATTTGTGAAAAGATGTTTACAACTGAACTCTCTACTTCTCTGTTTCCATCACTGTCTGTCCCGCGGAGCTCCACAGTCTGACCCCCCTCGCCCAGACGCCGCAGTCGACATCAGTTACACTCACAAACACAAGCGTCTCCAAGGTAATAAAACCGTTGCTGGCCGAGTGCCTCCGGGCGAAGATTCGTCAACAAACCTCTCACCTGAATCGCAAGGTATAGAGCGTGACCCGTCTGGTGGGTGCTTTGTGGCCCCCGCTTTAATGCGTTCTCTCTGGGTCACTGTGGTGTTAAATGGAGAATTCTTCCGCGTATGAATACCTTTTACTGTCCGAAATAATTACCGTCTAGCCCGGGCGCGATGAGCGGAGAGAATGTGAATGTAAATGAGCGGGGAGCAGAGAGGATTTGGTGGAGTCGGCTTTGCGGTTGGGGTGTATGGGCCTGTGTGCGTGTGGTTTTGGGGGGGGGGGGCACCTGTCAGCTGTGATAAAACGGAAAAGGACACGAAGCCTTTGAGTCTGAGGTGAGGACACAATGGGACAAAGAGGGAAGCGCAGAATGAGAACGATGTCCGGGACTGCGCCGAGTTAGAATAGGCGACTTGGAGAGATTACGCTAAAAACACTAAAGCACCGTCATCCATCAAACTGCTTGGATTTACATAATCTTTAGAAGTGTTCAAGAGCAGGCTGTATTTGGTGCTTGACACAGTGAAGTAGGTGAAGTAGTGCACATTTCTTGTCGTTCTATCGTCTTTTGTGAGTAATGTGGCTCAATAGTGCTATACTAAGCCTGTGTAGCTTCGATCGCGCCAACTTCTACAGTATCTTTGTATGTCTTAGTAGAGATAACAAACTAAGTCTATGTTTTCGGATGCCTCCTGGTCGCCTCCCTCGAGAGGTGTTCCAGACCTAGGACACCCTGGAAAGACTATGTCTTTAAGCTGGCCTGGGAATGCCTTGGTATCACCCAGGAAGAGCTGGAGGAAGTGTGCGTGGATCGGGAATTCTGGGCATCTCTGTTCAGACATTTGCCTCCGCGACTCGGCCCCGGATAAAGTGGAAGAAAATGGATTGATGGATGGTCTGTTTTATGTCACCCCCTGCTTCAAAACTTTAATCCTTGTGTTGACATAGCTTTAGCATTATCAATTACCAAGGTGGACATACACTGCCCCACCAAAAAAAGCCACCATCTGGACTTAACTAAGCAAATAGATCTGGGGAGGCTGCAGTTGGTCAGATTTCGGTTCTATGTGGCCAAAGAATGAGATCAGCTGATGATGTCAACATCCTGAATGACCAGGTTATTCCATCGATGGATTTCTTCTTCCCTGATGGCTGTTGTGGATTTTTCTAAGTGAAGTATAGGAAAAACCAGGAGAATGTTGTCAAGAAGCAAGTGTGTGTTTATTACACATGCGCACATGGAGAGACAGTCACACACAGTACATGCAGCACAGTGTATCAGTGACGCTCTAATGAGGGCAGAGCAGGACCACATATTTAAGGCAGTACATCAAAGACCGATATGACAAAAGGCGTCAGAGGCTTAGTGTAAATCATAGTAGGCCAGATTGCTAACAGCTGATAGGAAGTTACTGTACAGATTGTTTTCCCCCCAATCT
>OMNZ01029994.1:4319-18886 GCA_900303255.1 Lesueurigobius sanzi
GGCTCTATCCATTATTCTGTCGTTGAAAATGTTGGCAATTTTGGCAATTTTTACATAAGATTAAAATAAACAAGGATTGTCTCTAAAAGTGGAAAGTCCCCAAAAATGGGGACGTTAGGGCTTAAGAGGTTAATGTCAAACAACATTATTATTATTTCACTTCCACAGTCATCCCTAAGCTGTACCAAATGCTTGGACACCAAGATTAGCCATGTACACCTATGATGTAAATAAATGATTTTTGGAGGAAAAGGCCTCAAGCTTAAGAGGATAACTATACAAAATCATGATCTGCTTCATTTTTGTCCCCCATCCCCACACAATAGCTTACGTGTATAGGCTACAGCACATGCAGACTAAACTAGCTCTTTACTGGGTCACAGAAACCTTAAATACACATAAATAAATAAAGTTGAAAACATCTCACCGTCCTCGTCGGTCTGCACCTCCAGCTCGGCGCTCTCCTTCACCCCTTCAGAGTTGCTCAGCACCATTTTGAAGCTGAGGTTGGTGAAAGGCGTCAGGTTGTGGATGGTGTGCTGCGGGTTCCTGCTCTGCGTGTCGTAGCACATCTCCTCCCGGGGCTCCTCCTTGCCCCCCGCAGGCCTGGAGCGGTACTGCGCCGTCAGGTTGTAGGTGTGGCAGCGCGTCACGTTGTACCCCAGCGGCTCCCAGCGGATGGTCACCTGACGGGACTGCACCTCCACCACCTCCAGTTTACGAGGGCCGTGCATGGGCTCTGGGAGAAACAAGTGAGACAGAATAATGTGAGTGAGCTGGAATCACAGAAAGACAATAAAACATCTTAGAGGGATTGTTCCGATGTGATAATGTTTGGATTTTATGTTGATTTCCCAGGTATCAGCATCAGCACTGAAACCAATAGGTTGCATTCACGTTACAAAATTCTATTTTCTTGGGAGGGCAGGTGACAATTCAATGGGAAAGAAACAGTTTTTGAAAGATATTTCCACATTATTTGATAGAGATTAGATTCACAAACCTGCCATATTATATTTTATGGCTGAAAGTCCTTTCTACTGGCTAACATTACACATGTTTTGGAACATTGTCACCACTTTAGGACACATAATTAGACCTTAGTTCATATGTGCTGCCAGAGAAGACATTGAACTTTGTCAGTTTTGGTTTCAAGTGGATTGGCCCAGGGATTACAGAGAAATTAGCAATAAACTAAGACTAGAAAACTGCAGTTGCCATAGTTACCAGCACTGAATTTCCAGCTGCCCTCCACCTCAATTTTCAGAATGATGTGATGTCACGTGAACGCAACATATTCACCGATCAAATACCAGAGAGTGTTTGTTCTACATTTGCAAGGCATCACTGTTAGCTGCGTTGTTGCTCATGCTAGTAGCGCTAATGCCCAGAGCAGCTTAAACGAAGACTGTGGAGGCTCTACAAACACTAAAAATTCAGAGAATTACAGAGAAAGAATTTATGTTACGTCTTTAATGCCGTCCTTTCGTATTTAGAGTTACAGAACTATGGAGCTAAACAGTGTAGTGACAACACATGGCCTTTTTATTATGGATAATAAGCCATGTGCTCTGTTGTCATCTTTTGCTGACTGTTGCCTTCACAGCTAGTATAAGACTATTGGCAGCAACCCATCGTATTATATCGAATTGAAAAAATAAAACAACCCTACAGTGTACATTATTATTCAAAATAGAGTTGAAGGACAGAATTGTCGGAATTTGTATAGAATATTCCAGTTTTGAAATATTCATACAAAAGGGATAGTATTAACCTTAAGCCACAAGGTTAATATGGTGGATTTGTGGACCTTATCCCTAACACAAATGATAAAGCTCAACATTGTACGCGGTAACATAGCGGAAACTGGGCTGTGACAAAAACAGCATGGGATCAATTAGCTCCCGTTGTACCTCTGCACACCTATCACTTACTATATTGCGGTTATACATACTATATATATATATATATATTTAAAGAAATTTCACCTGAAAACCCAACATCCACGCTCATCACAGACATAATCAAATCCTGCCTTTTCCACCTTTAAAAAAGCCAGGCATGAGGCCCCATCCCGAACACCACTTAGTGCAAACACAAAGGCCGGTACAGCCAGGTAGTTTCAATAAAATCAGACAAATGAACAGGATTTATGCCAGAACACAGTCGGGGCAGAACATCTCCAACTGCACCCCAGAGACACAGCCCATGTATTTTTACTTAATTTGAAACGCAATCAGATTTGCCAAGAGTTCATACAGTGTTTGCAGATGATGAAAGGGTTTTGAAGCATTGGGCCACAAAAATAATGTCTTTTTTAGTGAACTGGTGAAGGTTTTTAGATTCATTTTGACAATTTTCTCCCTTGTTTGTTGTTTATATGTTATTTGTTTTATTCTCATTTTGCATAAAGTGCGCACATGTAAGAATTTTTGTTCAGTTACATCAATCACATTGTAATGTATCAGTATGTCAGTGTCCATGTATACATACTGTATCCACATTTTTTAAACTTTCCCTCCACTCCTGATTGGACTGGAAACCCTCTCCTCGATCCCAGTACACAAGAAAGCTTGTTGCATTGGTCCACATGAATCTTGCAAGACTTTGTTACTTCAGACACAGACGGTCAATGATGCACATTCTCTTTAGACTTACAGACTATCCCTTTAATAAATGTGAAAGAAGAATTTGCGCCTGGGTATAGCAGTGCGGGAATCCAACTTGAACCAACCCAAGCCATTTGTACAAGCTAAACCTAAGTAATTGGATGTCACCATTGCCAGCGCCCGCCTGTTTGTATACAGTGTGGCTATAGAGGAACAGCGTGTCTCCAGCCTCTTCTAGCGGGAGTCCGGTCTACCTATGTGCCCTTTCCTGAATGCTAAACACGACTGCTGCCTCTGCCTGCTCCTCTGTGAACTGCTGGACTGTGTCTCCTGGGGGGGGACCGGGCCAAATTGCGCTCTGGCTCCTTCCTAATAGGTGGTAAAGTGTTAAGTTCCAGAGAAATGGACTGCGAATTTAACCTGGAATGGAAATTGATCCCATTACGTTTTCTGCCGGGGCCTTTGCTTTCGGCTCCCAGAAGGAAAGGCGAGGCAGCGGGGGAGCACTGCTACAGGATACAGAAATGGATAGAGGTAGAGGAGAGGAGGGGAAAAAAAAGGGATAGGGGAAGGGAGGAGAGATAGAGGAAGCGCGGGAGACAAGGTGAGGAGGCTTGCTGTATAGTGATTAGAGGTGATAGCATGGCAGTGGGGGTTTGTGTCCTGCCCGGATAGACTGGAGCAGCGTGGGGGCTAATAGCGGGGCCGCCACTGGGTTCGACCGAAGGGAGCAGAAAATATATACAGAGGGAGCGGCGCGCTATGAAGGGATGATATGCCTCCTGCCGAGAGGTGTGCACAGCCGGGATACAGACAGCCGTGTGGCAAAGTGGATGGAAGACTGCTCTGGGAAAAAAAACACAAAAAAAGAAAGAAATCACAACAGCTTTGGTTAAAACTGCTGTATTTCAGAACTGTGATTATGGTTTTACTATTTTAGCTGGATTATACTTGTCATATTAAGTCACAGTTCCAGTTTGTTTTCTATTACGGCTGCACAATTCATCACAATTTAAGTGGATTCACACTTTTAATGGAAAAATAAATACACTGCAAAAAGTGATCTCTTGATGAGTTAAATTTGCTTGAATTCAGAATATTTGACCTTATTCTGAGTAAAATTATCTTCAAATGGAACAAGTATTTTTGCTCTCAAATTGAGGAAAACCATCTTCTTGCACGAACAACCTGATTATGACTCTAAATTGACTTGAAATTATATGCTTTTTCTTATTTTAAGTGCAAAAATACTTCTTCCATTACTTGGCAAGTCAAAATGAAAGGGAAATATTCTGAATTCAAGGAAATTTTTCTTATCGAGATATCACTTTGTACATTAGTTTAAATGACAAATATTCAGAATATTAATCAAAAATGTTGATGTTTTGGCTAGTTAAGATTTAGTTGCTCATTTGACCTAGATCATTTTGCTTGTTCTGATGTGTTTCTGACTCGTTTCAATACATCACTTCTTATTTCAAGTCAATTTATTTGCCAATGGTGTAAGAACATTGTTCTTGTCTTATTGGCAGTTTTATTTTCTTACTTCAAGTGAGATTACCTCAGAAATGTTGTGAAATAAGACAAAACTATACTCAATCAAGTGATTTGAACCAATGCTTGATTGATTTTGTTTGTGCAGTGGTATTCAGGTGATATAATGGCCTCTGAAAACAAGAAACTCCTCGAAAAGGATTTGTAGGGTAAAAATAAAAATCAAACTCTTACTCTAGGCTCTGGGAAGTTGCAAACATGAACCGACATGAATGTGAGTCTTGTGTTAGTTTAACAGATCTGTTTCCAGTCTTCTGTCAGTGTCAGCGCTCTTGGATGTGATTAAAGTGTGCACTATAAACAGAATCCTTCTTTTTTACCACGTATCCAATATCTGTCAATCAAAATAGTTGCGAGTTCCCTTTTTTTCACCAAAAAAAATGCGCAGCTCCATTTCAAAGTAGATGATCTGCCAGTTGTGATGGGGGTTAACCAACATAACCGTTCGTGGCGCGGTTGGTGGTGCAGCATCTCGCAATCATAGCATAGTTTTATATCCTAAAGATGTACATATAGATTTTACGATACAAACAGAGGCTTGGAGACTCTCCCGTCTGTTTTTGTGTAACCTTGATGTGTTGTGGTGAACAGTGCCCCCTTTTTGTTTTGTTGTAAAAAAGTTAGCAAATAGTGATAAGGGGTGAAGAGAGGAGAGTGGCATCCAGCAAATTGTTGGAGTAGTGACTTTAGTTTAGGACAGCATACTATATTTGTGATTTGGGGTCAAATAACAAAATAAATACACAATAATAGACTTTGTTTTTAATACTTTGCTGCTTGAAATTATAACAAGAGGCAGTTAATTTTTGCAGGGGGGTTCCCAAGTCGTTCACATGTTAGTTTTGGGGGTCGTGGCCAAAAAAGCATCCTAGACTACCAGCTGCTCCAGCCATTCAAAGAGGTTAAATGTATAGAGTAACATATCTAGATATTAACATTGTTGTGTAGATGACAAATAGGTAGCACTTTAGAATATGGCCCGGTAACTACTAGGTAATTTTGGTATTTAAAAAAAGGACTGTTCAGGTATCAGTTTCATTAAATATCACTAATAGTACACTAGTAGCGAAAAAACATCAACAATATCCAGTTCTACTAATGTACTGTATATAAACGCCACAAAAATGGACATAACACACAAATTAAAACAAAAAGGAGCGTAAGGTAAGGTGTGTTTTATTGTCTGTCCTGTGCATTTGACAATCTGAGTCAAATTGTCAGGAGCATGGGGAGCCTCAGACTAGTCCCCTGGGGACCCGTCTCCAGACATGAGCTTGGTTTGGTTAGGTTTACCTTGAGGATTTATCCTATTGTGCATGTTTTGGCTTGATGGGGAAACACCAGAGTAGCCAGAGGAACCCCACCATACTGGGAAACCATGCAAACTCCACACACAGAAAGGCTAATTTGGTCTGGAAACTGAAACGGGAGCCTTCTTGCCTCTGCAATTACAACACTAAACACAGATATTGCCGGTGATGTTCCTCCTGATAGTCTGCAGCTCCTGTCACTTTAATATCCAAAAGGGAATAAATTCTCGAGTCGCCGGAATACTGAACAAAGACGCCGACAAAGGCATCGACAAGGTTTCCCCGTTATTGCGCAGCTCTAATCTGTAGACACAGGCTTACTCAACCCGCGCCTGGTTTTACTGCCAATCCCAGGTACAGTGGAGATCTACACGATAGCAGGAAACGTCTTTCAGGAAATTGGGTCATAGCTACAAGACGAGCGCGAAAAGATAATGCAAGACGGGTGGGGAAAAAAAAAGAAAAGGCTGGGAGTTTTGAATTAAGAGATGGAGCGTTTTTATTTTTACAAAAAGGAACAAGCAAGATGTGATGTGTTCAGGGCTTTTATGAAATAGTATTTGAAGAGCAGGAGAGATAAGGGGGGAGGGGGGCACACAAAAGAACTAGTAAAACACTGTGAATCTGGGAAAAGAAAAACATCTTTCTTTAATGGGTAGAAAAGAGAAGTGCTACCGTAATTAGCCTGGTGTTATACAGAGCAGACGCTGTTCAAGATGGCACGATTGGGCGAAAAATGTTCGTGTTGGCACCAGACAGCGTTTCCTTTCTTTGCACACAATGATAAAGGTTAAAATATCAACTAAAGTAGCAAGGGGAAAACGGGCGGCATTGGTTAGAGGTGTATCCTCACAGCAAAATGGTTGTGAGTTTGGTTTCCAAGCCAGATGGGGCCTCTCGGTGTGGGGTTTTGCACATTCTACCCGTGTCTTCCATAATCAGTTTCCCTTAAAACATGTACAATAGGTTCCCCTCAATGTCAAAGTTTCCTGAAAAACAGATTCTGAAATCGCATGGGACTTTGTTGCTTAAATGAAGGTGAAATGAAAGAAATGAGGGACAAATTGGTCGCTCTGCAGACAATGGCTATTAAGTACTGTATGTAAAATGCTGTTTAAGTTTCTTCAATATCAGACGAATAGGTAAGCTATGTGTAATTATTTACCTTATTCATAACACACACACATTCATTATCCAAGAGATCAATAAATATAAACGTCAAGGAAGTGATTGAAATCAGGAAGCAAGGCTTTTCTACAATGAACAGAGATGAATACATACAGTCCTTCAATTGCCACCAAGGCGAGTACCTGAACCAATGTGTTTTTTTGGGCTCTGCAGACACTAAAACCTCTAATGATCACAGCATATACATTTGTGTTTCCTTTTTTGCTTTCATTTAATCTTTAGAGTGGCAACAGAACAGAATATATTTTATATGCAGAATGAGCCATGTGCAATTGGCTTTAGCCTCTTTTTACAGACTTTTGCTAGTGTTTTTATTTACAGTGGTATCGGAGTAGTACTCGCTATCGGCAACTACTCCGAGTCCAAATATCGGTATCGGATGAGAAAAAATGGTATCGGAACAACACGAACATAACATCATGTGACCCTTCTGAGGAAGATGGAAGGATTAGTCATTGAAACATGTGAAGGTAAATGAATAACACATGGCTTACCTGGACGATCTGATATCACCAAGTAATTAAGAGTCCAGGACAAACGTCAAAGTTTTTTGCCCAGGACCAATGTTACAGCCAGCCAATCAGGGGTCAGTTTTGCTAGATAAGGGGAGGGACAGTCTGCTTTGGAAACTTGAGCATCTATGAGTTGGTTTGTCTGAAAATATACCTAAACCAAGCCCTAACCCCAACTTTAAAGATTTCCCTGTTCCTAAACTTAATTTTTGTCAAAGTTTTCTTATCTAGCACAACTGACCCCGGATTGGCTGGCTGTAACATTGGTCCTGGGCAAACACCATGACATTGGCCCTGGACTCAGTTACTTGGTGATATTAGATCCTGCTCGCTTACCTAGTTGTCTGATTTATAAGAAACTTAAACATTAAAGTAACTAGAAGACAAGATGAACACCAAAATTGAACACTATTCTTGTAGCTGTTGGGCTATAGATTGAGATTAATAAAACATAAATGTGTCTGTGGCAGTTTTAGACTTCAGTTCAGTAAACACTTTGCTAGTTTCTATCATTTACGTTGTCCTGACAGGGTTAGTGCAGCAACTGTGGGCCTTGAGAGGTGGGCAACTCGAGTTTGCTGGAAGGCTAGCATTGAATATAGCAACCATGCATGAATTCTCCCCCATACTTTCATTTTGTGTAAATTGGATTCACCAATCCACCTAAAACAACACTTCTCCGGGAGGGAAAACGTGAGAATACAACAAAACAAAAGTGGGCCACATGCACACTCCGCCAACACTACAATTCAAAATGATAGTCCTTCTCCTCACAGGTAATGATAATGACAATGGCTTCGGAGTCAATATTTTACGCATGTGCTCAGAATCAATCAAAACAAGCCACTCGCTGGATAAACGCCGCTCGCGCGCTGCCAATTTGAACAAACATTCGCAAACAAACTCACAGATTGTTAAGCAGAGGGGGGGTGGGGGGGTTGAATAGAAGCAGCCCCTCTCCTTTCACAAGTCGAGCCGCGTTGTGTGCAAAGCCATCCAGAAAATGGGAGCTTAAACCCCCTTTATTTGCGGAACTATCTGGTGGCCACACTCGCCGGGCAGCGGCAACGGCGCGGCCAGGCAAAGAAATCGAATTAAGCCAGATGCACAAACGGTGACTGAATGCACCAAAGTGTGAATGTGGAACGGACATCATGAGCAGAGGCCTCAACATGTGGGGTAAGTAACGACTGGGGTTTGGAGGCTTTTCTGATGGGACTTGGATGCCTTTTTTTAAATTCATCTATTTGGATTCGAAGCCCTGTACCTGATATCTTTAGCATTATCGTGGCATCAATCCGGAAGAGTGACCCTGAAAGTTCTGAAAAATGTTGATAAAATGTTTCACGACTTGTGGGATGTTAGAAATTGGTTAGGAAGGTTATGAAAGAGCTTTGACACAATAACATAACAAAAAAAAAGGATACAAGGCCTTTCAGTTTAAACATAGACCATGTAAAAGACAAGTTTAGTCCCACAAAATTCTTCATTTTGTAATGCTACACCTGCTGTAGACTTGGTTTAAGCCCTCTTTAGATCTAATTTAGTAATGGTAGCTTCCATTCTCCCTTCACAGAAAGACACATGAATGTCCCTGATTCGTTTCTCTCACTGTGTGGATTTCCTGTGTTCTCCACCCGTTTAGTCCTGACCGAACCTAGCTCAAGACGGAAATAGGATCAGTCTCGGCCCCTGCCTCTGACAAGTTGCCCAAGCAGCATTGAAGGATGGGTCAAATCAATGCAATGGACAGATTTCCCTACGGGCTGCAAACCTAAGTTAATCTTGCATCTCAATGAGTTGATTGATCAGGTTTAGTTTTAGATAACTTGCCATTTGAACTTTGATGTAGAGACCTTGCCTTATGTGATGGCAAGATTTAGCCCGGGTTTAAGCCTGGACTTTGTCAATTCCTGAACCCATCTGTGTTTTCTTGTATGGAGGCTCTGATGGGCATTTTTGCATCTGGTTTCTCTGCGGAGGAGGGCAAAGACAGATCAGCAAGTAAGAACAGTGTTTTCTGATGATGTATAGGGCAGCGATGGGGACAATAGATGAACTGGGTGCATGGCTACGCATCAATAAACCGAGGCAGGCGTCATGGCACTTTGACATTGATCACTCAAACATCTGTGTAGGTTCTTGTACATGAGTGGTCCACCATAGGCAAAGATTCTTCAGTCTTCATCTGTACTCTGTAGTTGAAGCATAGGACATTTCTTTATCCAAAGAACTTCGTCAGCAAATGAGCAGAATTGACACGCTTGTGTGCCGAGATGTTTTTCCCAACCTTTAGAACCAAGAGAGGTGTGACTTAGAGGTCCACTCCTCCAACTGGTTTCTTCTTAATAGACCCACAATTGTGTCAATTCCGCTCATTCGCTGACGAAATACTTTGGATAAAGAGCGAGACGTCCTACACTTCAACTACAGAGTACAGATGAAGACTGAAGAATCACTCAAACATGCACGAAAGACTCAAAATACAGGCATGTTAAGTAAAAGTACTGCCAATTTCCAGATCTTCACATACAGTACTTGTTTAGAATTGGTCTGTAGCTTGATTTAGTCCTGCTTTAAACCTCAGCCCTCGTTTTGTCCTTTCAATTTCATTACCATTTCAGTCACACAAAGACAACACTTTTGAAAGCCAAACAAGTCCTCAGGTTTTTTTTATAGCTCGCCCAAGGATAAAGCCAGACTAGCATCTTTGCGTTATTGATAATGTCCAGCGCACCTCCATTGGCCCGGTGGATGGCTGCCAGCTAAAATGGCTTCACTTTGGGAGAAATAATGAGGCGAGAAGTCATTTGCGCCAAATAAACAAGAACAGTATGACGGGAACGAGGGCTTTGTTGTATAGATCCGTCTTTTATTGCTTGTACAAGTTGCCAGCCGCACTCGTCGCGAATGAATACAAATGGTTATGGGAGCATTTGTAAGAGGCACTCATGACTATTCTATGGCGTCTCCCGGGAGTTTTGTTGAGAAAAGGCTAATTGTTTGTTGCCCCCGTTGGCTCCCCGCTGTGCAAATGCCAACTGTCTGAGGGAGGTGGTGAAGGAGTGAGCGCGTGTGTGTGTGTGTGTGTGTGTGTGTGTGTGTGGCGAGTGGCCAATCACAGCGGCTGACTCACCATGGCATCGTCAAACAACAAGGTGCATCATCCCGAACAGACCGGCAGACAACTGGGCAATGCTCAAGAAAAAAACGGGCAACAGAGATGGAGAGGAATGTAAAGCCTTTTGTAAATTTTAACCCCCAGGCAGCGCTGCTCTGTGGATATGGCGGACGTTACGTGAAGTTGTTGAAGACTAATGCTACTTTAGTATGTTTGTTGAGAACTTCTACATTCCACTCTTCTACATTTCTAAACAGATTCCCAAGCTAAAGGTGGAAAACCAATCATTCACTCTTCTTCAACCAGTCCCACGCCTCCAATTACCCAGACGCCTTATTTAAACCAGCAAAGCACCTTCCACAATGTTCGTCTGAAAACTCTCAACTCCCCCTTCCCTCCCTCTAACTGGTCTCGTCTTCCAGCACTTATCCTTCTGCCCAGGAGGGGGGTTCCTGAAGAGCTGGGTGCACTACGAGACAGTCTTACCCCCCACCCTCATCTCCATCCAGCCTCCAATCTTCCTAGTCAATAAACATTCTTAACTGCAATATTGTTGTGGCGTGGTCCTTGCTAGTGAAAAAGCTTTATGATGCACACTCCAAAACATTTCTGGGCAGACTTGCTTGTAAACAAAGTACATCTCTGACATGTTAGAGCCGTATGAATTAGCTCAGGCTCCAAGGACTTCAGGGAGTGGTCTCCTGCTGGTGCCCAGAGTCAGGACTAAACATGCTGGAGGCATTATTTCTGTTTTCAAGAACCATCTGCCTGAGACAAGCATCGAGCTGAGCGGCTACAAGGATGAAAATCGTATTTTGTTCTATTGTTTTAAATTAGACACTTGCATTTATTGTATATTTTATTTATGTTGTAAAGCACATAGAGTTGGCAGTGGCATGAAATGTGCCCGATAAATAAAGTTGCCTTGTCTTGTGTCCATTGTATTGCCGTACAGTTAGTAAATTCAAGCACAATCGTCATATTTGAAAAGCTTCAAAGTTAAATAATATTGACAACACCTAGCTTAATGGACTGGTACTTTTTACTTTCATTACTGAATAGATTCCTGACATGAAAAACGGGGAAAATAGGAATTATCTTGAGCTTTTTAACTAGTTCTAGTAAAAAATGCTGCTTTGGACACGGTATTGGCAAAAAACAGGGACACTTGGGAAAGAGGTTGGGTAAAACTGGGACAAATGAATGGTTTCAGATAAAATCACAGGGACATGGGAGAGAGGGCTCAAAAACTGGGACTGGCACAGGTAAACTGGGACATCTGGTCACCTAAGTTTAGGCAATGCATTACAAACTGAAATTGACTGACAGAAAAAAAAAAAAAGTTAAATGATATTGACAACAACTCGCTCAATGGACTACTTTCAATACTTTAGTCTCGATCGGTGACAGGTTCAGCTGATGGTCAGGAAGCTGAACTCTCCCTTCCCTCCCTCTGCTGCACCTATTGTAATATTTTGTAAGGCAAGTACATCAGCAATTTCACTTAAGTAATTTGACTGGACAACATTTGGAGTGATATTTCTGTTCAAATGCCAAAAAGCAGAACGAGCCCCACATTTTGAGTTCTAAGAATATGCAACAAAAAACATTTGGGACTGAATATGAAAGTCTTAAATGTTATCTTCAAAAACATGTCTTGATTTTGTTATTGTTGCTCCTCCGAATGACCTGACATTATTCTTTATTGCGTGACACTTGTAGGGGCATCTCAGCTGTGTTGTGTTCCTGTACATCACAGTGTGTCAAAGGAAGTCGGTCAATGCCACAAAACAGCATGGTTCCTCCTGCATTTTTATTGCCGCAATCTCGCACACGCTCGCCCTTCTCTCTCTCTCTCTCTCTCTCTCTCAGGCAATGTCCCCGTCCCCTCTTAAAATGGAAAGCCAAGTGTCGTGCTGTCTTTGATATGCCTTATAAATCCTGCCGTGCATCAATGGAAGTGGCATAGTCATTTTCAAAGAGGCCAATATCCCTGTGTGAATGACAACTGATGAAAAAACCCCATCGCCGCCGAGCCGCTGTGACAAGCTAGTTTAGTTTTTTTATTGAGCGAGCTGTAAGACGGCTTGGTATCAAAACTGCAAGGACAAAGAATAACAACGCAGCTGGAGGGAAAAAAAAGAATATGGTTGCACTTTACTTTACAGCACAGCAATAGTATGCTAATGGGATTGAAAGGGTTATGGTAATTACATAGAAAACAGCACACACCTTATTTCAGGCCTATAACGTCCACAGCGGCTTATACGCTCACTGAGGGGGCTCTGCACATGCTAAAATCATAATAATTACAGCGAAAGTATCATCGTTGCCTTTGCAGTGCTTCCATTTAGTCTTTAGTAGTCACAGCGCTAGAATGAGCCATGTGCTGCTGCGTGCTTAGCATCAGACCTTCAAAATACAATATAGGCTACAATATAGAACTGGAAAGGACTGTAGAAACATATTACTATTTTTTTTTACTTTGATATTATCTATGGTACATTACTATAATTTTCCGATGGGGGTAGGGTTCTCAGATTGTTTACATGGTAACTTTGGGTAACCTGGCATGGAGTACTCTGATTTCTTCTACACATTATCAATCTGGGACATTATCACTCTGGGATGGCTCTCGTTCAATCTGCTTATGAAAGGGAGGGACCGTTACAGCAATACTTCAAGATAATTGGGTGAAACGCCCTTTAGTACACGCCTACCGTACTTTTGCCAAATCCAGTCGAGAGAAAAGGACAAACGTCTCTTTGGCCCCTTTTCAAATCAGAAATAGTAGGCATTTCAGCTAAGAGTCAATTGCGGCATCAACAACTCAGCCCTTAGACGTAGCATGTTTGTTATTCTTCGGTGTGACGATACCAACATGCCCCGTGCCTTAAACCCCAATGCAGGCACGTCATTGGTTCGCACAAATGGTTGAGTCAAGCTGAACTTTAGTGAATACACTCTTTCAAGGTGTATTTTCCCAATTTTGTGAAATCACAAATCTCGGGAGAATACATCTTCCCGGATCCCGTTCTGAAAAGTTTTGAAACCCCTGCTTTAGACGTCAATGGGGCTGAAATAAGATGTGTCTGTCACAGTGAGTTATAATAGACACGTGGCTGTTGCTTGCTGTAGTTTTTAAACAGACTTTAATGTAAAGTGCTTTGTCTGCGCTTTACATAAATAAATAAAGCTCTTCTTCTTCTTCTAATGTGATAGTCTGTAAGTTTCCAAACTAAGGAGAGAAAAATACATTTTAAAAGTAAACAACTTCACTTTCATCCTCCTGATTGGACCAGAAAGCCCTCAGCTTCTCAGTCTATCAATAGCTGAGCAACCCGTGGACCCAGACCCGTCTGCCTGGACCTTGCCCACTGTCCTGAAGGATCGGACAACTAAAGCTCGAACTGAACATTAGCCACTCAGTCATCAGCCTCGTCTGCAGAGGAACTCTAATCAGCCTCGGGTCTATCTATAGCTTCATCCATGGGAGTAGATCTCCTTGTGGTTCTCCTCTGGGTTTCTCTCTTCCCCACTTTGCCCCACAGAGGATCTAAGGATATGGGACACCCTTGGCTTGTTTGTTTAGGCTAGAGTGACCAGATTTTCCACATGAAAAACTGGGACACAAATAGGAATTGTCTTTTTAACTATTTGTGTAGGTTCTCAGTCGTACAGGAGTTGTCTATCGTAGGCAAAAATTCTTCAGTCTTCATCTGTACTGAAGTGTAGGATGTTTCGATCTTAGTCCAAAGATCGTCATCAGCTACTAAAGACTTGAGCACGCTGTGGGCCTCTTAAGAGTGAACCAGGAGGAGGAGTTGACCTCTAAGTCCCTCCTCTCTTGGTGTAAAAGGTAGGCTAACATCTAAGCTTATTAAGATAAGATAAGATAAGATAGTTTTTTATTGATCTCACAATGGAGAAATTTACTTGTCACAACAGCTCTTAGGACAGTATCACACAGGGGGGTGCACAAAGTCAGGAAAAGTGTCATCAAAGAAGCAAAACAACAGGTAATAGTAATAATAGTAACAATAAAATAAAATAGAATAAAGAGTCTCTTAGTGTATCTCTGTAAATAAACTGTACAAACATCTCTTAAGCACTAGATAGATAAAATAAAATAAAATAAAATAAAAATAAAAAAATAAACTCTAGTTGAATTGTATGAATGGAGTTATCAGCAGGTGATATATAATAAATGACTGTTTACATTCAGGCGGTTGATAAAGTGACATTGCAGATATTGTAAACACAGATGTTATTG
>OMNZ01029994.1:18906-38016 GCA_900303255.1 Lesueurigobius sanzi
TAGGACGTTTCGATCTTAGTCCAAAGATCGTCATCAGCTACTAAAGACTTGAGCACGCTGTGGGCCTCTTAAGAGTGAACCAGGAGGAGGAGTTGACCTCTAAGTCCCTCCTCTCTTGGTGTAAAAGGTAGGCTAACATCTAAGCTTATTCATAGTTAATATAGCTCTATTCATAGTTAATATCCCAGATAGCAAAAGACGTTGATTCAACGTTGATTTATGGTCAGATTGATTATTTTTGGTTGAGGTTGAAAAGCCAACGTTGATTCAACGTTGAAATCTGACGTAATTTAACGTTGATTCAATGTCATTTTGCTATCTGGGATAGATCACGATCACGTGAAGGTGTATGGACTGATAAACGCAGAGAGCAACACCTCATGACATCGTCTGGTGAGTGTTTTCAGATCAGTGTTTTCGATTAAGACCGATTGAACAGGCAGATTACTCAAACATGTATGAAGAAAACAACATTTCAAGTAACATTAAAAGCTCAAAAAGTCTGAATTCAGCTTAATGTGAGCCCTTGAAGCTAAAACACAATTTCTACAAGCGATTGGGTGACATTAGGGGAAAAAGAACAAGAATTATGATCGCAATATCCACCCATATACGGAAGATAGCTTAAGTGAATAATAGCAATGAAAACACCCCTTGAAGCTGGAAATTACAGAGCATTTTCCCTCACATTTTATGGTTATCCACTGAGAGCCAGATTGATATTCTGGACCAAAACCATCACCTGCCCCACTCGCGCTCATGTAATTGAATAATTTGAATTTGACATTTACATGGGGAACTATTAGGGGGAGGGGGCGTGGGCTTTTCGTCATTGTAGCCTGACATTTAAATCATGTTTTTGGCAATTATCAGCGCATTATTGCCTCTTGTTAATTCGAATGGAGGGAGTCGAGAATCCATCGCCGCTGCTGTAGCTGGAGTGATAACGTGATTTCACAAAACAAAACAAAAAAACGACAACAAATAATGCATTGAAAGCCGGGCGATTCGTTCTAGTGGGGGTTTGAAATGGTGCACTTAGCCCCTGGGCAGAGGGACACATTAGTCGTGGATGAGGGGGAACAAATTGGGCATGTCCAGAGCAGAGGCACTTCACAACCAGACGGGTGTCGGGGTAACTATAGGTGCACGTGGAACAGGACGGTATTCAAAATGTAAAATGAGGTGGCAGTGATGCAGGGGGTGGAGTGTCTGCCCACTGACCAGACTGACTTTGGTTCAAGCCTTACCCAAGCACACATATTATCATATTTCCATGTGTTAGACATCATTGGAAAGCTTGGAGACTACACTTTCAGAGTAGACTTGTGTCTCTAGTTCCGGTGACTGGTCACATATGTGCTGATAGAGAAGACACTGAACTTTGTGACAGATTATATTTCAAGTGGATTGGCCCTGGAATTACGGAAACATTAGCAATAAACTGGAGGCTAAAGTCTAGAAATTTGCATTTTGATAGTGACATTAGTTACCAGCACAGAGTTTTCAGCTGTCCTCCACCTCAATTAAGCTATAGGCTATTTACAATGTTGTGATTGCACATGAACGCAACCTACAAAGCATTAAACACGGTTGCCAGGCCAAACAGACGCCAAAAAAAACAGCCCGAACCCATGGACAATGGACGTAGCTGAAATTTCCAATTTAGAGCCACTGCTCCATCGATCAGAATCAGAATACTCTTTATTGCCATCGTCAATGAAAGGATTCACAGACTAGGAATTTTCTTCCCTCACTTGTGCAACATGAAACATAAACTTGTAAGAAGGATTCAATAATAAACTATGAAAAGTTATGAAGAGTTATAAAATCTAAAAATCGTCCCTTTCGCCTGCTCTCAGTGAAAAAGAATCTTTGAAAGACTTTGATTTGTGATACGGTCATTCAAAATAGTGGCTTTCATCGAGAAATAAGCCAGATATAGCCTTTTTAACAGAAAAAACCTGCAAACAGCAAAAACATTTCATTAAGTTTCCCAATGCCACTGTTTTATTGCGGACTTTGGCACCTCTGACAGCCAAGATGGGTCAATCCGAGATAAACTGCACTGCAATACAGTACACTTCAAAAATAGCACAATTAAGTAACAGAATATGTGGCAAGTTTGGAGAAGTAAGGCATATGACTCCAAGATCATAAATTGAACGTATCCTCGAGGAGAGCTAAAGTAGAGGTGTCCAAAGTTGTATAATCGTGGGAAACATTTAATTGGTGTTCACTGAGGTTTTAATTGTGACACCGTACCTTTTTTTATGCTTGGAACCTTGTGCTAGCTTTGTCTACTATGGCAATTTTACTTATAAAGGGTGTGAGAAGCCAAAAATTAGTCTAAAGGCTGCACCCACTGAACTAACGAAAGGCTACAATCTTAGCCAAAAACACACAAAACATTAAGCTTTTCTTTTCCTTCCCCTTTGACTGCTCTATTGTGCGAGTCTCCCGATAGTAGCCACAGTATATGTACAATAGGAGCTTTATCAGATCCCACCAGCGGCTTTACAGAATGAAGACATTCGGAGGAGGACTTTATCGGGCCCCAAATCGATTACGAGCTGGAAAAGCCTGGTGTTCTCAGCAGACTTCCATCTCTGCACTCAGCAAACAGAGGTATAGGGAAAAGAGGGAGAGGTGGAGAATAGACTTTTCCTGCAGATTAGGAGCGAGGCTGTCAGTGTCAATACATGCAGAGCTGAGCTGGCAAGTGCATTCAAGTGGACTTTGCATTATAAGTAAATGTTTCTTTTTCTTTTATTTGCGAAAAGGGGTTAAAGTTGTGAATTGTATATTGAAACCGGGATTGTCAGAGGAAATCACAATATGTGAGTGGATTTATTGTTACAGCCCCTTTCCATACATACAGAAAGATTTGGAACCACTTTTCATGCATTGGCTTGTCTTTATTTTCAACACTATTTATCTTGTATGATTTTCATCGAAGGCATTAAACTATGAATATTCGTTTTAATTAGGGCTGGGTGATATGATGATAAAAATGGAATCGTGATCCGGTCTCCATGATCATCTGCTTTGTGGGGAACATCGTCATATAGTGATTCAGTGGTTTTTATGTTTAACACAGCTGAGCTCAAATACTTTCTCCACTCACTGCTTCTACTGTTAGGATTAAACCAGAACTAAACCAAAAGAAAACTATGTCTAAACCTGGACAATATCATAGACTGAATCTGGATTAAACCTGGGCTAATCCACAAGTGTCTAAACTAACACCCTCTTAACCAAGAATAAACCACTTCAACACCAGGTCTAAACCAAAGAAGAAGCAGATGGCTTTAGTCGCCTTTAAAAGATAATACTGTGTACATATGAATCTAAATTGTGATTTAAACAAAAGAAAATTGTGATAAGATTTTTTGTCCATATTGCCCAGCCCTACTATCAATGTTGTATCAATGTTGTATGATACCGGCTTTGCTCTGCCCGATCCCGTCAGACCTCGGAAGCTAAGGAAGGGCCTGGTCAGTACTTGGATGAGAGACCGCTGGGAAAATGGCCAGGACGTCTGGGTGAATGTAGTGAGTGAGTGAGTGTTGGTGGTGGTCGGAGAGGCTGATGGTGCAGACTGGCAGCCTTGCTTCAGTCAGTCTACCCCAGGGCAGCTGAGGCTACAATATGAGTATGGAGTGAATGAATAATGCCATGGAAAGCGTCTTTGTGTCTCCTGAAAAGCACTGTATAAAACCAATGCATTATCATCATTATTATAATTTAAAATATTATTTTAAAAGCCTTTATTCTTGGCATTTTCTCAATGAGCGTCATAAGGAAACCTGAAATGGCTTTCAACAGTCAGCGAAGTGAAAAACATTTAGGGGGAATACATTATGAAACTCATTGAGAAAATGTCAAAAATGTGTGGAAAGCAGAATCAAAGGGAAAAGTGTCTATTTCGAAGAATCTATGTAAAACGGTTCTGTTTAAAACATGTGTCGCTGTACAGGACATTTCGTATCAACAATATTGTTTTTTTTCCAGAAATAACCATGAAACATCCTTAAAAACCAATAAAAGGTTTGCAAGTGGCCACATTGTATGCTTATTTGCACCAAGATGATACTGTATTTTCCCCTAATATGAGTCATAACCGTTAACTGCTGTCGTTTCTTTTTATGAACTCAGCCCATGATGGCGACTAATCGATTAAACAGTTAATTATGAACATTCCTAATTAAGCCCACAACAATTAAAAGGCAAAAAGCTAAAACTATAGCCAAATAATTGAATAAATCAGTAAAATACTGCTCCTGCCTAAAGTCACTAAGGATGGGTCAAATTACGGGGAACATAATCTATAAATTTAAAGACGTTTATAAGATGGTATATACTGTATACATATTTATATTTGTTGTTGACTTGTAACAATTACTCTGTGCCTCAGATAATTCCCTGTTGTAACTGGCTGTGTGTAGACCTTTAATGGCAATACCCAGAGGTTGCGTTTTTTCCAATTAGCGCCGACTTTGAAATGGTGGCACTCCAGTTAATCACCAATTTGAAGGGAAATTATTACATTTACACTAATTACCAGAGACTGAAGCAATATTTGAGATCTCTCCCTGCCCGCTGACAGGATGAAAATGCTCAAATCTACCCGAGGAGGAGGAGGAGGAGGAAGCAAAAGGGTGTCCAGAGGAGAAAGGACACAGACGCATTGACTTTTACGGGGCGCCCGGTTCTCCGTGGGATTCCTCAGGCGTAGAATGTCAGCCCAGAGTCTTGTCCAGGTGGCTGTACCCAAACACGACTATAAGACAATGTTCTGAGATGAAATCCTGCCGTCTGTGTGTGTGTGTGTGTGTGTGTGTAAAGGTCTGCTCTGGGGGTCTGGCACTTATCGGTCCCACGCACTGTCAGCGTTATTGATGGGTTTCAGATGGCATCGTGACTTTATATTGACCTGTGCAGTTGTAAGAGTGGAAGGCAAAATGTATAATGTTGATATGCTGTAATCTGGGATACATTTTGCAAGACGACAAGAAAATAATCAGGTTTGTCTTTGGATACTTCTTATAATAATAGTGGATACAATAAAGAAAGGTACAAAAGTGCTCTATTGAAAGCACTTCAACACATTTGTGAAACAAGCAAAAACAAAACAATTCAAGTAAAACCATAGGCAAAAAAGTCTTCATCTGTACTCTGTAGTTGAAGTGTAGGACGTTTCGATCTTAGTCCAAAGATTGTCATCAGCTACTAAAGACTTGAGCACGCTGTGGGTCTCTTAAGAGTGAACCAGAAGGAGGAGCATCTTCTAAGTCCCTCCTCACTTGGTGCTAAAAGTAGGAGAACATCTTAGCCTATATGTTTCATGTTTTCTTTTTTTAACAAATCCAACTATGAATTGCAATGGAGGACTCCGTTACGGATTGGACCCAATCTATGAGAACTTACTGAGACAGAAACCTATTGACAATAACAACCTGAGAGTGAAACCATGTCCACTGTCATGCTAATGACCCTGGACTACTGTGAGGAGCAGGGGCATAGGGGAGTATCAACAGATTTAGAAGTTAGCCCAGGGCAAGACAATACAAAGGTAACGAGCCATATTAAGTATTAATAGGCTAAGATGTTGTCCTATTTTTAGCACCAAGGGAGAAGGGACACCAAGGGAGGAGGGTCCTGCCCACCAGCTCGTCGGTACAAGCCCCGCTCTGCTGCTGGAAGTAGGAATCCCATTCATTTTCGTCATAGGGATATCCAAAAAAGTCTGTAACTTCGAAAATACATTTCCTTGGGTTCTAGCTATGTGATGATAAAGCGATCTTATAGTCACATGTAGGTGACAAAAGTATGCATGAAATCTTGTTTTCATCGATATTTAGATGCCGAACTACATTACCCATTGTGCTCATGGCGATCCAATGGAGGCTACAGACTTTGTTCAATATCCCTATGACGAAAATGAATTGGATTCTTACTTCCGGGCAGCAGAGCGGGGCCTGTACTGACGAGGGTGGGCGGGACTGTGATGCTCCATTGCAGATCCTCCTGTGGTGATTGAATACTAAACCCCCTTCACTGTAAGTGGGTTTAGGAAGTTGGCCTATTCACACCCTCTGCATGTATCCCTTTGGCATATTCCGAGGTCTCATACTGAAGATTACAGAAAATTTCAACCAATTTTGATTAGTGTTTGTCATGATAAAGGCGATTAAACATTGGGTCTACTTGACTGATGACTTCAAACTGACTGAACGCGGAGCTCTCTGAGGCCAATACTGGGCTGTACAAAAATAAATTGGTTGATTGATTGGTTGGAATTAGACAGGACTAAAGCATGCCCAAACCAGAGCTGAACCAGGTATGTGTAAACTGTTTAAAGCAAGGAGCACATTGGGTTTTGAATTTTCCAAGGTGCTGGGCTGGTCATAATTTAGAGCAGTTCAAACTTGTACAAATCTCAAACGGACCATCACTGCTTGAACAAAAAAGGCAGTAAAATAGCAGCAGAACTACCTTTCTTTTATGTCAGTGAAGATATTTGTGTCCTTCACCCTCTTTAGTCATGCATTTGGGGCTGTCATGTTTGTGGGCTGGATGGAAAGATGAAAGGCCTCAGTCTGCCCACCTCTGCGCTAGACTAGACCATAAAAATAAAAAGGACAAATGTCTCTCGATGCTAATGGATGCAGGCACTTCGCGAGCAATTTGCTCAAGCCTGTTCAAAGTATTTTTCCTATAGCCGTTAGCATTAGCCATCAATTATTGGAATTTAGGAACAACCCAGATGTTTTCAGCTGTTGTCAACCCATCAACCACATTTGTATGATGTCAAAGCCTACTCAGAAATCATGAATGAACATTTGAGAATTCACATAAGACTAGAAATACCATGTAAAAGTGGCATCTGAGCTAAATGCTAAATCATTTTGGTTAGGTTTGCTTTTTTGAGGGTCAGATACGCACCAACTAAAGACAAATTTCTGTCTCTGCTGGGACAGACAATAAAGACTGGGACTAAAACCTCTTATAAAGAAATCACAAAAAAAATCATAAATGTAAAGAGGATACCTGTTTATTTACTTTTGCTTTAATAAGGAATCTATATGATTATAGTATCAGGCTGCTACATGATCAAATAGGAATATTTTAAAGTGCCATATCCAGGTGCATGTACCCAAACAACTCGACAATGGCTGCGTATTAAAACTGCCGACGCACAAAAAGCTCCATTCTCTGAGCTAAACATCACTGTCTGCTCGCTGGTCCATTGCCCTGTGTGTGTTATTCACTGCAGTGTTGGAGCCCATTTGTTTGCCTGCATCCTCTCCAGTGATAGCAGAGCGGGCCATCGAGGTAATGACATGGCTTTTACACTTAGGAAAATCATTTTCATATCCCACAGAAGCGGGCCGTAATGATAGCTTTTGATAACCCGCAATCAAAGCCCCATCGGCCTCCCAGAGTGCTCTCGCGCGTAGGCCGCCGAGGGAGAGGGAACCGCGAGGGAGGGAATGGGTTAAGAGGGACCAAGGAGGCGGACGGCGCAGAGGAGAGCGGCGGGTCAGGCAGAGCGTGCAAGAGAAAGATATAAATGCCACCGATTGTGTTGTCTTTGAATGTAACAGAGGTAAAGGGGAAATGATGAGATTTCAAGCCAGTGGTGGTCTGAGTACGTAATATCATTGTGTAAATAAAAGTGCAGATGCTTCAGGTTAAATATTATTCAAATGTAGAGGAGCTGAGCAGCACCTTCAGTGACAGACTGAGACACCCTCAGTGCAAGACGGAGCGCTACCGCAAGTCCTTCATCCCCACCGCTGTCAGACTGTACAATTCTACTGTATAGCTCCATGGGCAATAACGATACTTAATATGTGCAATAACATCTGTGTTTACAATATCTGCAATGTCACTTTATCAAACCGCCTGAATGTAGACAGTCATTTATTATATATCACCTGCAATGATAACTCCATTCATACAATTCGGCCTAGAGTTTATTTTTATTTTATTTAATCTATTTAGTGCTTAAGAGATGTTTGTACAGTTTATTTACAGAGAGGCGCTAAGAGACTATCTTTATTCTATTTTATTGTTACTATTATTACCATTACCTGTTGTTTTGCTTATTTGATGACACTTTTCCTGACTTTGTGCACCCCCCTGTGTGATACTGTCCCAAGAGCTGTTGTGACAAGTACATTTCTCCATTGTGAGATCAATAAAAACCTTCTCTTCTGTTATCTTAATAAATAATAATAGTTCTATAATGGGTAAAAACCATGATCTTATCTTATCTTATCTTATCTTAAATAAAGGATGCTCAGTTCATTTTTACTCAAGTGAAAGCACTGATGCATTTGCTTTAAAACCCTTTATAGGGCAAGTTAACGTTTTTGATCACTTCCCGACACTTTACATATGACCCTCCCTGTTGCACCTCAGTAAAGTAAAGAAGCATGTGGCCCTCACTCAGCCAATCAGAAGGGATCGCTCTACATCACAGATCCCACCTCTGCGGCATTCGACCAATCAGCAGAGACCTGGTGCCACTAAATTTCCTGTTTTCTCTGAAGTCCAAAAAAGGAGCTAGTTTGGCTAAATTCACCTTACATTTCTGTACATAACATCAAAACTAACAATGGTAAGTTGATGAAACGCACACATTTTTTTGGTGAATAGTTGCGCTACGTGATAATACAAGTGTCGTTTTTGGAGGACGTAGGTAAATTATGTATGATGTGTCATAAGGCTTCACTCACCCATAACTACTTTTTATAACTTCATAAAGTTTTTATAAAGTGTTTGAAAGACAGTTTAAGCCCATTTCCAGTAATATTACAGCTATAAATAGTGAATTTCAGTGATCTTTGTCAGATTGGTGACTTTTTAACAGTTGTCTGTGTTTCTTTTTGTCTTTCTTTTTCTTGTGAAGCCCTGCGAGATGACTTTGAATTGAATTGAATTATGTTATAAAGTTCTAAAACTGAAATATCTGTTCCTTTCACCTTATAGGTGTTTTTTGTATTTTTATATATACACCATTATGATTTTTTACATTTCTTATAGGGCGAGGCATCAAATTTGTTCACTTTGTTCGACTTTGGACAATTTTTGGAATTTTGTAGAGCTATGTCCTCCAATAACACTAAGGTTGAAGTATTTCAATGCGTGCCCTATAAAGGGTTAAAAATCAGAATCAGACTAGAGTTGAATGAAGGTTTCACAGACTAGGAATTTTCTTCGGTGTTCTCGTGCAACATGAAACATAAACTGGTAATGATAACTAATAAACTATGGGGGGGAAAAGTATAAAAAGAAATAAAAGGTATAATAAGAAATACTTACACATAGGAAGAAATTGGAAAATGATTGTATTCATTTTTGTGAGTAGTAATGTTGATAGCTTCAAAAAACATGAAGATTGTTTTTCCTCTCTAACTTTATTTGGATCTTCTTCTCCCTTAAGCTGGCTACACATTACGCACAGACCACACACTTAAGGACAGACACGAGGACAGACATACAGACACAAGGAGTGCCACCACAGATGATGAGCCACGCCTCCCCAGGTTCAGAATCACGAAAAAAATCTGGGTAAAAATCCTCTCGTGTGTAGCCAGCTTAAGGCGACTTGTAGACTTCAAGATGTATATGTTATTCACCTCAAGTGGAAGTAATTCAAAAATAATAAACTGTTCAAGTAGAATTCCTCAAATGCTTGAATTCGAAAAATCTATTGAATTGGCCCCTGGATGACTGAGAGCTTCCACAAAGGTAAGTAGATATACTGTCTGTTAAAGCAACATAAAAATGATTAATGAAATGTACTTGAGTAAATGTGTAACTGTACTGCGCAACATAAGATCAGTTTGAAAGACGATTGACAGAACTCTTTATATTTTTTTTCACATTGAAAAGCCTCAATGTAAAGCAGACCCTTAAGATAATCCAGTCTATCGCTGTGTCTGTGCTTTTCTTCTGCACTGTCTGGGTCCTTACAGCGACAGCTCTATCTGTCCTTGAGTTCACAGATAAGTTGTAGTCGTGGCAAACAGCTCACTGCGACATGTTTCTTCTGAACTTAAACTCTGAACATCGTGTTCGGAGAAGGGTCAGAAAAAAACATTTGTCAAAGCCCAGTCGCCTCAACAGAAAAAAACCCTTTCACATCCACTAAAGACGGAGAGTGGGGCACAAGCGAGTCCTTGTGCTGTCTGGGTCTGCCGTCACTGGACGACTTAAGCCTCGCTTGGGCCGCTGGCTTTTGAGTTTTATAATGGAGGGGGGTACATTGGTGCAGCAGTAAGTGAGCACCATAAGCAAGAAAGTCTCCGGTTCAAGTGAGGCCTGTCTGTGTCGATATACGTTTCCTCTGGGTGCATTGGGTCCCGAAGTTAGAATTTAGAGTCAACCTCGGAGGCCAATTGGATCAAACTATGCCAGCCATTTCTTTTGCACTGATTTTTGTTATGTTAAGGGCTACAATATAGATTTTCATTTCATTTGACCATCCTTCAATGCAGCGAGCACAACCTTGGAGCCCATCTCCAGATCTTGAGCTATAGTTTTGATCAGAACCATGGAGATTTAAACTTATTTAGCATGTTTTAATTTTTCCTCTGAGGAAACCCAGGCACAACAAGCAGACTTCACACAAAGTTCCTTGTCTAGTGGTTACATTAACTGAAAATTATCTGTCAATGACAGAAATTTTGAAGTCTGTCCTTCATTTTGAAAAGAAATAAAGCCATCGACATCTTTTTAGAGTTTTACACACGTTTTAACACAATGTAGTTTCCAAATTCATGTTCCGTGATTCTGCTCACAAACTATATTTAGATTTGCATCCTTTCATCCTGTAATCTGTTTCCTTTCATACATAATACTAGGTATATAATGATATATTAATTAATAAAGCATAAAAATAGCTCACGACAGATTTTTTACAACCCTGTCCTTCAAAATAACTGAGAAAAATGATCCCTAACAAAACCATACCCATATCTTTCCGTTTGAAGAAAAGTGTGTATGGCACTGAATAGTAGACACATTGAACAGAAGTCACGTCCCTGAAAAATATGTACAGTGGAAATCAGAGTGGCTCACTGAGCGAGCATCACTGTGGACCTTTGTAGTAGTCGTCTTCAAGACACAGCCTCCTGGGTCAGCGTTGCCTTTGTCTTGCTCGAGACATGCAACAACACTGACACAATTTCTGCACAAAAGCATATACTTTATCTCGCTCTTGTGAAAAATCAAGCTCAAGTCCGTACATCTAATCTTTAATTATATAATCTTTTATTATTTTTTCTGCCACAAACGAGAGAACTCATTTACAATCCGCATATTACTAAACTCGATCTTCGACTGACAATTTGTCAGTCGCGCTTGTGTTGTTACATCTGCTGTGTTCTGATTGGCTGTTATTCCGCACAAGTATCTCACCTTAGTCCAGGGATCTCCAACCAGTAGCTCGCCAAAAGGCTTTCTACATTTCTATATATGCTTGAGTCAATTTAGACAAAAAAATCTCCAAACATTTAGGTAAATGTAGCAAAGTAAAGTTTGTGTACTATGTCTTTGCACAACTGAAATGTCTGTCATGTTTAAAAGCAATGTTTGTGTAGTTTACTGGGGGCTGCTGCATTGTTAAGCCCCTTGAGGGTTTTGGGTGGCCTCCATCACACTTTAAGTTGACTGTTTTTGTTGTATCACTTGTTGTGTGAAAACAAAATATAAATAAATAAACAAAATAAAGTATAAAGCAGAAAATACTGTAATATTCTTTTGTGTTGAATAATCATCTTGGTAGTACTAGGCCTTTGCCTACCCAGCCAGACTACACGCTTTACAAGACATGTAGTCTTGGCATGAGCATCCTCTCTAAGTTCAGAAGGGCATGATTGACAGATCAATTAACCAATCAGAGAAAGGCATGGTCCGACCAACATGGCTGCTTAACGTGTGCAAAAACATTAAATTTAACAAGAAATATTGCACTGAAAATTCTGCCAAATCAACAGGCGATCTACTAAAGTATTTTAATAGGAAGTTAGAACTTTACAAAGTCTGTTCAGAATGATACGCCATTTGAGTGTCCAGACTTCCGCATTTAAGCACCACGTTTCAAATCTGCCTCTACGATTGGTCTGATAGTCGCTCATTCATGTAGCGTATGGCTGGCCAAGCTAACTAGGCCTTACACATGTTTCATTAAAGCATAAGTAGCCCACTGGCATTTTTGTTTCACAAAAGTAACTCATGAGGTAAAGGTTGGAGACCCCTGCCTTAGTCCCTCCTCAAGCAGTGCTTTTCTTGTAGCAGCATTTCCAGACTATTCTCCAGTTTAGAATAAACAGAGGAGCCTCGTCTGTATGCCAGGCCAACACAGCCCAATAATCTAACCTGGGACCTCTTGTTGAGATGCTCTAGGTCTAGCTACTCCATTGTGCTGCTTGCTTTATGTCACAACAGAAGACAAATGTATCATAACAATAGACAGCCCCTGAATGGAAACTAAATCACTCTCGACATCAGATGGGGGAGAGTCCAGGTGCCAAGGCTCCTGTTGCCATAAAGTCCAACAGGTTAACCCAGGCCTTGGCGTGACAGCGGGCGCGGGTCATAATTGATGCGCGTCACGGGGCCCCCGTACATGGCCCCGGCGCATCCCGCGGCATCACCTCCTGCGGCCGCTACAGAGTCGGAGACAAATGCCCACACGGCGAGAGACATTCCGGCCCCACACCTCGGAGGCGTGGATAATCGCGAGGATTTATTGAATGCTGCTGCCCTCTCCTCACTCTATCAAGTCGTTCTTTATAGGCGCAATGATGGATGGAACTGCCACGCTGAGGGAAGAGGTGGAGGAGGAGGTGGTGGAGAGAGTGGGAGGGGTGCACGCCAAAGCTAGATCCAATGGAAAGTGGACTCGGGACGGCCTGCCACCTTGGCTGATGATCCCCCTGAAGCGGTGCGGCTACACACGGGGGCCCGGAGATGAATGGGTCAGCAACTAAAGTCTCCCCCGACATCGGGCGCGAAAGTGCAAAAGTGAAAGCCGAAGTAAGAAGTAACAGATGGATCTGTAGGAGGGAGGGATGATGCATGTCTGTCAAGGCAAAAAGTTATACTTACATTTGATACTTTCATGTGGATTTAAGGAAAATGTTGGTTTAGGTTTTACTGGATTTTCTGGATTTAGAGCCATAATGTTTCACCCAATGAAATACAAGCATCTAACGGACTGAATAAATTGGTGTTTTGCTTTAATTAAAGGTGGTCAAATAGGCAATCTTATAAATTTACTCTCCTAGTCGTCCAGGAATCATCCAGAGTGATTTTAAAATATATTTTAGACATGGTTTAGAGAGATTATCCTTATTCTAAGCAATTAAAGAGGCAAGTGGACTAGTTCATCTTATTAAAAGTGCAATTTTCTTGAGCGACTGGCATTTAATTGGTAGCTGGATACAGCATATTGAGTGAAATGAGTCTAAATCAAATAATACATAAGCCAAAACTAGTCAAAATTATGACTGATTTTCACTAATAGACAGGCTTCAAAGTTGACAAAGATGAGACATGTATAGTTATTCATATTCGATATCAGTTGTTTACATTGGTTACGCTTGAATAATGGCCATGATGAACCACTGTCAAGGCGAGGAAATAGTTCAAAGTTCGTAGAAAGCTCGCCACAGTAAACAAGCAGTTTACGGAGACTCACTTTAAGTACAGGCGAACGATTGTGGGACCCATGCAAAATATATATAATAATAATATAAATACTGGAATTAGCGTTCGTTTGGAGGGTGCAGAGTCATGTGGGACCCGCACCACTGGTATGCAAGATAAATCTGAGTATGAATGCAGCTTTCTGTACAGGGTGCTTTACGATAAGGCCTAAAAAATGAATTTATGTCATGTCAAACACATTCTACATCTAAACTTTGGACCATTTGGCTCGTTTGATAGCAAGTCTCGTCTGTTGTTCTGTTATCTGGTGTTGGTCCTATTTGTGCGATCAACAACGCAACACGATGGCATTGTGTTGTTCTAATGAAAACAAACGTGTGTCCATGCTAGTACAATGCAGGATTCCAGTTGTTTCTCCCAAATATGCACACGCATACACATAATTTATGTGTACGTCACACGGAATGGGTCTATGTGTAGATCCTCTTTTTGATGTCGACACTATAGCCTATTTATTATTATTGATTTATTTTTCTATTTCATATAGCACTTTTCTACCTACAGTAGGCACTCAAAGCGCTATAGGCAAGGTGGGTGAACCTGTCTTGCCAAGGACACAACAGCAGTCTGGAGCCAGGATCCAAACCCCCGACTTCCAGTCATGAGACGACCCGCTCTACCATCTGTGCCACTGTCGCACCAATCCTGACATCAGTATTGGGGGCAATAAGGCTACAACACTGAACAAGAAGGCATGAGCCAAGGCAACGTCACACTGCCCCCCCCCCCCCCCCCCTCTTTCTTAAAAAGATATTCCTCCAAAACATCTCTATCTCCGAGACACTCCGGTAAAAGCTATCATGAGTCTGCCGGGCCGCTAGGTGCTGATAAACAATATGCCAGCAGGGGTTTTCAAATAGATGATATTTTTGTGAACTGAAATAGCACTGGGGGAAGACAATTTCTACCAAAAAGAAATTATCTGTCGCCGTGTTGACAGAGCAATCCAGCTCTGATTCATGAACATACAAATATATAACCATATATAAAAATACATGTTGGTTTTGATGAAGAATTCAAAGTTGATATATGGTGTTCAATGGATAATGTGCTATTCAAAACATTTGTTAGCTTTAATTTGCACATGATTATTAAGAAAATGCTGACGAAATGAAATGAACTAAAGGTGCATATATAGTAATCTTGAATGAGCAAAACATCAATTTGAGAAAACTACTTAAAAAGGTACAATACCTGATTTTTTTAACTATAAACAATGAAAGCGGGAATTTGATAGTTGTGGTCCAAACACATTCCTAACACATTTCTAAAATCCCATTTCTCCATACAGATGAGTTCATAAGCAATTTCACAACAGGGTCAGTTTTTAGGATCACAGTCACAGAAATGCCAGAAATGTAGCCTGCAAACTCATGAAAATGATAAAAATGCTTTATATTTAGATGCCCAGTATAATTTCCACAAATATCCGAGTTTACAATTTACTACAGGAGGCCAAAAACATAATATTGTACTTTGGTACAGTTTGGGTAAGTTTGTGCCAAATTAGCACATAATATACAAAAAGGGCTATATAACTAAAATGGTTATGAGTAGAGAGATATTGTTTTCAGATTCTTGTTGCCAACTCCAAGGACAACAAATGTAGTAAGCAGTGAAATGCCTACTATAAAGTATGGAGCAGTGAAGTTTGCCTTTTTTGCCCCAGAATGTGAAAAAAACAAACATTTTTTGACAGGTTTGAAATGATATTGTATAAGTTGTGTAGCACTTACATAGTTACACACACATATCCCCAAAAACTAGAAGATAAGAGCTTTTTAATGAGATTACCCACAAGCATTTGGGGTGTACAATTTTATTTTAGTGTTATGAGGTTAAAAACATTTTTAAAATTATTTGCAAAGTAATAAACAAATGACTGGATAGAAGCCAATCGCCAGCAACGATTACATACACTGTAGTCATTGTCTACTAGTGTGATACTGGAGAAATCTTTCAAATTTGATAAAAAAATAAAGATTTTGTAAAAGAAACCCATCAAATCTTCTGGGTCTTCCAATTACAGATACAACAAACCGGGGCCGAGCGCTCCACAAACTTCATCCGCGAGACGTAACAAGCCCTTTCTCGCGGCGGCATTGGCCATTACTGGTTAATTTAGCCGCACATCCTGAAAAGTCAGATCGACAATCGCGGCGTGTCTTCTCTCCCACTTCCTGCTTTAAGAGAAGGCTATTAAACTCCGAGGTAGGTGCGGGTCGACTCCAATGACCGGAGAGAAACAAATGGACTTGGAGTTGATGGGCAGAGCGGAGCGGAGGAGGAGGACGCGGTTAAATCAATCTTTCATTTGGCTCCAGCGCGGTGCCGGGCGGTGATTGGGGTCAGGGTGACAGCTCCCCCCCACCTCCACCCCCCGCGGGTTTTAACACGTGTCCATGAACCCACCGGAGCAAACAACATGGACTGGGCAGGTAGTAGATGAGAAACTCCACGCTTAACATGACTTGGAACTTCGCAAAAATACAGTATGTTCAACGCTTTGAGTAGCTTCAGCATTTCATTTTATACATGATTTTATTTGATATTTCACGCAAAAGGGAAGAAAATGGTAGCACTTTCCAGAATCAAAGCATGGTAACCGGTATCATTTTGGCAATCTTATGCAAAAATGAACATGCATTATCATTTATTGGTGATGCAGCAGTTAGCACTCTGGCCTCAAAGTCCTAGGTTCATGTATTTCCCGTACCGAATGAGGCCTTTCTGTGTGTGGGGGTTTGCGTGTTTCTTCTTCTGCAAAATTCTTCAGTCTTCATCTGTACCCTGTAGTTCAAGTGTAGGATGTTTCGATCTTAGTCCAAAGATCGTCATCAGCTACTAAAGATTTGAGCACGCCGTGGGTCTCTTAAGAGTGAACCAGAAGGGGGAGTAACCTTTAAGTCCCTCCTCTCTTGGTGCTAAAAGTAGGAGAACATCTAGCCTATTCATATTTAATATGGCTCGTTACTTCTGTATTGTCTCACCCTGGGCTAACTTCCAAGTCTGTTGACACTCCCCTATGGCCCTGCTTAATCAATAGCTAAATATCTACATTTGTTCATCATGAGGTGGGGTACCAAGGATTCCTGAACATCCCACATGTCTGAATAATTATCGATTTGAAATATGGGACCATTTTGAGCTTGGTTGTCTTTTTAGTAAGTGATGTATAGCCTATTTTTATTACAGTGATTTCAACCTGGTCTCTACATTTCATCCTGACAGTGGAGTCTTCAGAACTACTTGAGCACCTTATACTGTTTCACTGTTATATTGTACTGTTATATTGTACTGCTGTGCTTCTTGCGTGTGAAGGCACGTCGTATCTGATCACACGGTAACCTTGAACCCCCCAAAATACCCATGTGAACAATCCAGAACTGCAGCCATTGAAAAACTGTTTTAATTATACATTTTTACTTTACTGCGACTGTTGTTTGACCTTAGTTCAAGTCAAGAAAAATACACTGTCAGTGTTTCTTGTAATTTCTTCAGAGAAAATACCACACACTGCCCAACTTACAAAGGTAACAAGCGTAGTGTGCGGGGATTTCTCTGATCGATGAACATTGTTTGGTTGCCCTCTCCTCTCCTGCGCACCTGCCGTAGGTATTTGATGTCCTTTTTTCTCTTTTCATTTCTTGAAATCATCTCGAGACCCTCACAACCCGCGGGAGGATCCAGACCTCCACTGTACTCGACTCCATGATACTTCTAATAGCTTACACTTGGATTGCACTTCACAAGCCTGTGTTACAAAGTTTCTCAAAGGTTGCCACATAATTATAACTTTGCCATCCATGTTAATGCCACACTGTGCATTGTTCATTCACACAGCATTTATTTGTTTAATCTTGGATGTGTGTAGTGCGTGATTGATTGGTTGGAGGTGGTCGGATGATGCAGATTTATAGGCTGGCTTCCGTCAAAGTCATTATTCATTCACTCCATACTCGGTTGTGGGAAAGCTACTATTGTATCCACAGGATCTGGGGTAGACGGACAGAAACGAGGCAGCCATTCTGCACCATCGTAGACATCGTACATAGGCAAACACACTTCATTTCATCGATGGTTACGTAAAGCAGATCGATCGGGTGCCCATTGGAGGCAAGTGGGTGATACCTTCGTCAAATGAAATGAGATGTAGTGGTAGGGGAAACCGGAGCACTAGGAGGCAATGCAGACACGGGGAGAATATGGAAACTCCACGCAGAAAGGTCCCATCTTCAGGTACTTCAGGATGATTGATAGTTTAGTTGTTGGAAATAATAATAGATGTGAAATCCAAAAGCCAAAGTAAAGCTGCCTACCTCAAAAAACCTGTCAAAAAAAAACAAACAAACCCAGTCCCCTCTTACATTCCTGCCTGATTTTCAAGTTCAGAGCTCACAAACACAATCCCCCGTTTGCCCAAAATGGCTACAATCTCTGCCGGATTGGGGGGTGGATACGAGCAGCGATCCTTCAAATCCACCGTTGGGCAGATGGACCTCGCAACATTGCCATTTATCGGCCCAAAAGCACGGCGCGTCTCCTTGCCGCCGCCGCCGTATAATCGGGGTGTTACCGCGGGTGTAAATCAAAGCCAGGTGTCTGACTTTGTGAAATGGCTGTCACATTTCCACAGCTTGTTAGCGAATATATGAGGGTCAGGATCAAGCCATCTATGGAGGGTGAATGGGGGATGAATTACAGGAAGGGCAGAGAATGTTTGGAGGGCTATATATAATTTTGATCCGTGTGGTCCTGGTTTAGGCCTGATTTAGGTCTGGTTTAGTCCTGGTTCAGCCTTAGTTTAGTCTTTGTATAGAGCAATCAACCTAAATTAAATATTGGCCTTGTCCTGGTGTAGAACTGATTGGAGAACAGACCAATTTTGGTCTTGGTTTTGGTTTAACATTATATTTGTTTTAATGGAGCTTTAGCCTTAGCCTTGGGTTAGTCCTAGTTTAGACCTTGTTTAGTCTTGGTTTAGTCCTGGTTTAGTTGTGGTTTAGTTGTGGTTTAGTTGTAGTTTAGTCCTGATTTAGTCCTCGTGTCACCCTGGTTCCATCCTGGTTTAGTTCTAGTTTAGTCCCTGTTTAGTTCTGGTTTAGTCCTGGTTTAACCCTGTTTTAGTCCTACTGTAGTGTAATCCTGCTTTAGCTCTGGCTTAGTCCTGGTTTACTTCTGGTTTAGCCATGTGTTTTAGCCCTGGTCTTCAAACCTAAATGATGCATTTGGTTTAGTCCTGGTGTAGATTTGATAAAGAACTGATTTAGCCCAGGTTTGGTCTTTGATCTATTTGTTTTAGTGTTGCTCTCGCCCCGATCCTGGATTAGTCCTAGTAAACCCCCGTTTAATCCTTATTTAGCC
>OMNZ01030000.1:1703-27795 GCA_900303255.1 Lesueurigobius sanzi
AGACACGGGGAGAACATGCAAACTCCACACAGAAAGGCCCCGTTCTGGCCCGGGATCGAACCCGGGACCTTCTAGCTGTGAAGCACAAGCGCTAACCCCTGTGCTACCGTGTCTCTTATCGGACAGACCTAAAATTCTAAAGTTTTTATAGTTAATTTTTATACTAAGTTGCGATGCATTTCCAGCCGCATTTCTTTCTTAATTTATCGTCTCATGCTTATATTTTCCAGAGGTGCTAATAATAGTGGAGGGCACTGTACTCTATGAGAACTTCAAGTTGACAGTAGCATGGCGTCCACGCATGAGCACGGAGCACAAGCGTGACATGTATTTACAGTGAGTCCAAACCGTGAGCCTCTGGGGCCGCGCTCTGACAGCCGCCGCCGCCGCGGTGGTACTGCCAGAACGTGTAGTTAGTAGTACTAGTGTGTACTGGTGTGAGAATGTAGGACTGGAGCTCAGGTTCCCATCGGAGAGGCTATGGATTTTTCTTCCTATTTTTCTTTACACCTTTGGTCTCAAATGTTTCACGCTCTTGGAGTCGTCCCATTTTCTAACGGAGGAGAGAAAATAACTACTCTTTGGGTAAACAGAAAGTGCTTTTTTTAATGGTGAAATGTTGGTTTTACACTAATACTGAAAATATGAAACAGTTATATTGGAAGTATGGTATTCACCGATCGGAGGTATAGAACATCGGAGACAATCCCCCGGGTATCAATTCCAAATATCTAATACCGAACCGATACTTTCACCAACTTAATCTAAGTAGTATCGGTTGGTATTGGGTATCAGTAGATGCTTAAACCCCAAGTATCGGTATTGGAAGCAAAAAAGCTGGATCGGTGCATCTCTAATTAGAAGTAGCAATTGCAGTGATTATCGTCGGTGTTCAAGAATATAAAATTTAGATCATAACCATGGTGTTCTATTTTAGAAGGATCAAAACTATGAAATAGCATCCATAACAGGCAAAGGTTATGTGACTGAAACCCACGAATAGAAGGAAAACAGCAAATAATGTATCTGGATAAATTAACATTTCTCAAATGAAGTAGATTAAGGCCCTAATTTGAGAAGTGGAACCAGTGACAGTTTGCCAATGGGGTGAGAAAATTGCCCTTGAACAATTGTCAGCTTTACTTTCTTGTTCAAAGCGGGATTACATTAAAACCAGTATCAAATGTCATGAAACAAGCCAAGAAATCTAGATCCGATTAGGAGAAAAGTTTAAATTAGTTCAAACCACTCAAAGCAAAAGTAATATTCTCAAAAGGGTTGTGTGTTCACGTTACAGAATTCTATTTCGGGTGGAGGGAAGGCGCCAATACAACTCTATGGAACAGAGACAGTTTTTGAAATGAATTTCCAATACATAAAATTGACAAAATTTGTCAATCAAAACAAACATCTGACTGATCAAGTACAACATTAAATGTTGTACTTGATCAGTCTTTTTTACTGGCCAACACCATGCACTTTTGGACACGTTTGTGAGAAAATAATTAGACCTGGGTTCTTGTGCTGAAAGAAAGGACATTGAAGACATTGAGACGATATTGGAGAGACGTAATCTGCGCCGGAGAAAAGTAGTACACAGCGCATCCGAAATGACAACAAGATGAGTGCACCGCATCTGCTGAAAGTTCGGAAAACTCAGCTAATAATGGATTTCTGCGACCAAGACCGACCAAATTCAAGACACACTTTATTATTTGGAGATATATATTAGTCAGAAACATTTTACTCAACATGGATTTTACAATAATGAAGAAAACAGCTTGGATTGTTGCATTTTGCCTGGGAAGAGAAGCTATCAATCTCAAGCTAAAGGTTAGCAGCTAACATTAGCATCTTTTCCTCGTAGCGGGTCATATTTAAAGGGGGATTTATTCGTGAATAATTCACAACACGCCACTAAAGCCGTGTCTTGGAGCGTTTCCTTCATCCGTGTTCAGTCCTGACCCTCTCCGCTGTTTATGTCCGATGCTCGCAGTGCATTGTGGTCTATATCGGCCCGTCTAGTCACCATCGTTGTATACGAGTTTTTGAGATGCATTGTAGGAAATTTTGAGTGCCCTGCTTTTTTCTCTCTGGACATTCGGACATCCCTAGAAAATGGCATATCCACTATATCGACCCTTTCATTGTTTGTAAACATTTGGGGCTTAGCTGGAGGCGGAAGCTAGATCCCTATCTACTTCTATTGTAGCTGTTAAACAAATGTCTAAGTTTATATCAGATAAAACCTTATTTTATCGTCTCAAATGTCATTCCTCTTGTTCTTGCACCTTGAGCCACAACAGGACCACATTTTTCAGTTGTATTTTTACACTTACAATGGCTACTTTTAGTTAAATCTTATTTCTCTTGCTCACTTCCTGCCTCCAGCTGATGTCACTGATGATGTAAGAAGCGAAGGGTCTAAAGTACGCTATATAGGGAATAGTGTGGACATTTGGACACAGCGTTTTCAGCTGCCCTCCAATTTGCCCTTCCATTTGAAACTCTTAAGAATGTTGTCATTTCACATGAACGCAACCCTTTCAAGGCACGTTTGATATTTACCTCACGCAGAGACAGTACTTTTAACTCGGTAATCGATTTGAAAGTACTCCTTGCACGAGGTCCATTCATCCGCCTCCACCTCGTCAAAGCTCTCTCCCTCATTTCTCCAGTGACCAGCTGATTGAGTAATTCTCTCCTGCCTGACTGGAGCGAGGACTGACAGAAAAGTGCTGCCCCGAACCCGCTAACCCCCCAGCGGCACTGCAGAATGTGCTCGGGCTGGTCCTAATCTAATCACAGCCAAAAGAGAGGATGTTTGTTTTGCTTTATTGATCCCATCCTTGAGTAAATACATCATACCGCGCTATACGGCCTCGGAGATTCCTGGTAGAAATAGCTGTGTGGATGTCTAGAGCTCCCACACGCATCACGCGACAGCCGGTTTAACATGCGCTGACGACTCGCCAGAGCCAAAAAGTTTACTCAAAGTCACTTCTAAGAATTATTTAATATGGAAAAAGGTGCTATAAAAAGCAAACCTAGATGACTCATGGCGGGAAAAGTGTGTCATTGACGGTAATTAATGCAAATGTAATGGATATGAGTGCGTTTTCCAACAGCTCTGCAAGGGTATATTTCTTAATATGTGCCACAGCATGTTCTCCCCAGATCTCTGCACGGGGGATTTGTAATAAATGAATTGTATTTATTTGAATGTGACACTGACAACTTACTGGAGTTGAGTTTGAGTCAGGTTTTAGTGTATAGTGAATCAAATAACGAAGGGATTTTTCATTTCTATAGCACTTTTTCACAGACACAAGTCACCCAAAGGACATCACAAGAGACAATCAGGTCTGTAAATTTATTCCATTATTGGTGGTGGTAAGATACTGTATCCTGTTTGTAGCCACAGACGCCCTGAGGAAGTACCAACCTACTACCAACCTTTCAAGACCCCCACATGTTCTTCCATGCCTAAATGTAGGTCTGTAGATGCTACAACAGAAGCCCTTCCAGGCTCACGATCACAAAGGTTATAGTCTTAAATTACAAATGAATAGAAGAAGTAAGGCACTGAAAAAGGTAGAAATGGTCATTTTCTACACTTTTGAATACCTCACCTTTTTGCTGCACCAAAAGGACATATTTTAAAAGAAAGTTTTATATCAGGCAGTCCGCTTGCAAATCAGGTTTTCATAATGTACCGTGATATTGAATAGATTAGCATCCTATATTCTGGCCTTGACTTCAACTATACCAAACCCACTCAAAGTTATTAGATTCAATGCAATCAAATGTGCATGATAATATTCATAATGTATATAAAAATGTAAAAATGCTCCAGTTTGAATGGTAAGAAATTTTTGCATCTAGTAACATCACTGACCTCTATTGTACATCCATTACACTATATATCAGGGAGTCCCAAACCTTTCTGGCCACAACCACCAAAATGAAGATATGAACGACTTGGGACCCCCACTGTAAAAAAGGATCTTCCTCTTTAGCAATTTTAAGCTGAAAAACATATGTATTATTGCATACTTATTTTTGGATTATTTCATTTTTTAACCCCAATTCCCAAATATATGCTATCCTAAACTAAACTAAACATTATAAAGACAAACACTGTTATTTTGTCTTTCCATTTCATCTTGAATTCATCTGGGGACCCCCAGGTTAGGGCCATGCAACCCCTACTATATTATTATTGATATATGTATGCTTCTTATCCTTTTCTTTATTGACTCTGTGGAAGCTTTTTTCAGCTTTGCGTGCTTGCAAAAGTAAAGCCTTTCTTGAGCCGCCGCGACCGGGAAGCAGCCATTCATGCCTTCATCAGCTCACGTTTGGACTACTGTAACACTCTATATATGGGACTCAGTCAGGCCTCTATACACAGACTACAACTGGTTCAAAGTGCTGCTGCCCGGCTCCTCACCAACTCTCCCAAACACGACCACATCACACCTGTCCTCCGCTCCCTGCACTGGCTCCCGGTTTTGTTCAGAATTCAATACAAACTTCTGGTATTCGTCTTCACCTCCATCCACGGCCTCGCACCTGCGTATTTATGAGACTCTGACCCCTCATCAGCCCAGCAGAGCCCTGCGTTCTGCCCAGCAACACCTGCTGGAGGTACCCAGGTCGCGCTGCAAGCAGTGGGCCGATCGTGCTTTTTCAGTGGCAGGTCCCAAACTCTGGAACTCGTTGCCCTTGGAGTTACGCGCCATCACAGACCTGCCCCTGTTCAAGGCCAACCTTAAGACTCACCTGTTTAAAACAGCCTTTGACACATACTGTAGCTTGTGGTTCTCTTTGCTGTAAATATTTGATCATGTGATTCTCTACTTAATTGCATTTTATGTTTAGTTTTTAATCTTTATTGTGCTCAATTTTTGTGTTCAGCACTTTGATCAACTGTGGTTGTTGATTGATTGATTGATTGATTGATTGATTGATTGATTGATTGATTGATTGATTGATTGATTGATTGATTTCTTTATGCTGTAGCTTAACATTGTGAAAGAGATAGGACCAATGTGTGCAGTTTGCATTGTGTGATGATTTGTTTATATTGTCTATGATCAACCATAATTGTCAATATACAACAAGAAGGATATACCTTTTAGTTATATTTTGACTAAAAAGATATTTCGTCAAAATAATATCCTTTCATTCAGGTTAAAATTGGGTAAAGAGCCTTTAAATGTGAATAAGTCCATCACTTTATCGCAGAGGCTCAAATGTGTCTCAACACCGTCATTAAAAACCACAATGTAGACACGGCCTTTTCACTGGGGGCAAAATTGAAACCATTTGTCGTTATATCATTGACAAATGGCTAACACGTTGTCCTTATCGTGGCGCAGAGCTGTAGGTTCAGAGGCCGTCTGGATATAGAACAGAAAACGGCATCTAGATGACGCGATAAGGACAGGTGGGACCAGGCTTTACAAATGTGTTTTTATCAGCACCACGGACAGCGCCTCACCACATAACACCGCAAGGGCACTTCTATTACTCTGCGTGAGCGCGAGGTTTTGTTCGGCTCCATGGTTTGTAATCCTAGAGCAGCACCATTAGTTATAGTACATGGTTCATTCAGATTGAAGTCAATGTAAATGCCTTTGTATGTCCAATCATTTTGACTTATTTGATTGTAAACTCATCATGATATCATTTGTTGCAGTGTATACATTTTCTTTTGATCTGATGCTCAAAGAAATTAAGGAAATAAAAGTTGATCCATATCCGAAAGGCTCTAGGCAAGCATCTGTAATTTTATTTTGAATACAGTATGTCTCACACTCTTCCCACATTCTTCCCACCACTCATATTTGTAACTCTGCAACTCTATTCCTCTTTTGACTCACGTGGTCGGCGACTATTAGTGCTGGGAGTTCATTGGCGTGCGCTAAATAACTGAGGGAAATGGGGATTGCCTTGGCCCGGTCACGTATTGATTGCTCCACTATAATGAGCGCTCCCCTGGGTACGGTTTACATGTGGAGATACACGCCAGCTATTCATTACTTTTTAACAGATTGGTCATGGATTTCAGTTGAAACGCCACAATAAGCCTTCAGTCGCTCGGAGAGAAAAAAACGTCGTCCTTGAACTTTCTAATAAAAACACAATGCCTTTCCCCAGTTTTTTGCGAGTTGTATTTGCGAACAATGGGGAGTACTGTAGCCAGCTTACCGTTGGAGCAAATATTCAAATTTAGTGAAATGTCAGTGAGGAGTTTGTGCAAAACCAATTCAATGTGCCTTACAGAAGGAAAAAGAAAAGAGCGACAGATAAATATGATAAAATCAATCTACAAAACACAACAATAATGATAAGGTTAGTGGTTAAATAAAAAATAAAATACATTTAGTTGTTGTAGGCACTGCTAAAGAGAACAGTTCGTAGTTTCATCATTAGGAAGATTCTAGACCAGTGCAGGCTGGAATTTCTTTTGTATGTTTTTTTTTTATCAAAATGCAGTATTTCTTTGTAGAGTTTGCTTTTTTAAACAGTGATTAAACTTCTTTCTACCAAAATAATTCTCCATAATAGGGTTTGGCAAAGGTTCGCGACACCCAAAACACCAGTTGATAACCACTGCTCTTGAGACTCAAGACTCTAACCACACAAAATTATTTATTTTACACCACATGTATCAAAAATATCCAGAACACTTTCAATAGCAGGTTTTACTCATTTTTTGTACATTTTCCATCAGTTTTACACAATTTTTTGCTCAAAAGTTTCCCCAATTCTGTCCAATTTGCTTTTAAATATCCACAATTTCCATCCATGTTTACTAGAATGGACACAGATACTGTAGTTGGAAATTACAAATGCATAGAATATTGAGTTGGAACACAATTTATTGCATTCGTAATAAAAAAAATAACACAGATTAAGTCATTTTAAGAGCAATATATATTATTATCCTAATTTTAAGTAGCAAATCACTTCCACTGACAGATCATTTTAATTACCTTCTCAATTCAAGGGCAAATATACTTATTTCAAAAACATTAGTCTGGCCCAAAAAAGTTAATTTGGTCTTCTAGTGGTTAACTGTTTAAGTACTTTCTTTTTGATCAGACAAGTTTAGGTTTATCTGCACACCTGACAGTTTCGATTGCTTCCTTTCTGCAATCAGAGTTGTGACATCATGTGACCAACTCTGAGGAAGACTGCAGAAAGGAAGCAATCGAAACTGTCAAAAATAAAGTACTACATTAGTCTGGGTCTTTTTTCCTTTTGATTTTTAAACACTATTTGGGTTGTAAAGCAATACTTTTTCTATTCTAATCTTTACTTCACACAAACTGAATACTAAGTTATAATGCTCCTTGTTTGCAAACTTTGGCTGTGACTTAATGAACTTTAAAAGATTCTACTTAATGTTCGAGGAAGATAGAAAGAGGCGCCGAAATTTGCGAGGAGGTGGCTCAAACTTCAACTTACTTAAAACATCTTTTCGGAAAACAAAACTGAACGGCTTTTATCCACGTTACACATTAGAGAAATTTCAGACTTGGAGGAAAAGGCAAATGGCAGAGAAGAGCGAGGCCTGAACCAAGTTTTAAAGCCCATGTTCTCGACAGCAGATGATCCGCTGAGGCAACACAGATGTCTCTGATTTAGTGTTGAAGAATAGTCAATGTTTTATTTGATTTCCACAGCCTTTGAAAATATTACAGCGACTCTGCCGACACGGAGCCTCAAAAGTCGAGTGCTATTGTTCCATTGTACTGAACGGGTGTGACAGAATAATATATAAAGATCTGTACAAAATGATTTAGTATTAGTATGTGCTGGATCTTACCCCAGTTAATTTGGAATCGGATGAAACTTAAGTAGGTCATAATTGTGTACTTATTACAATGTTTGAACACATTTTACTCTCTGATCACTTGCTGTGTTCATAGAATTATATTTATTTGTAGGTCAGGTGCTAATAACTCTATGGGAGAGAAACAGAAAGAAATTTCCAAAAAGAAAATTGACAAATGTTGTACTTGATCAGTATTTGATAGTGATTGGATTCACAAACCTGCCATATTATTCTTGTGGCTGAAAGTCCTTTCTACTGGCCAACATCATACACATGTTTTTGAATATTGTCACAACTTTTGGACACTTTCATGAGAAATAATCAGACTTTAGTTCAAATGTGCCGACAGAGAAGACATTGGGCCTCATTCATGAATATTTTCTTAAGAAAAAAGTTCTTAAGTACAACCTAGAAAAACTCTTAGGTCTGATTCACAAAGCGTTCTTAAGAAGACAAAACTCTTTTTAAAGAGAGTTCCCCCAAATTCATGAACATGACACTAAGAACACCACTCCCCTCATTACACATTTACATTATATTGACTATGTAAATACAAAGACACGGCCTCTAAACTTCCATATATGGGCATGATAAGAGCACGAGGCAGTACTTATTTACATATACTCGAGTATATGTGAGTAACTTTTTGAAGTATTTAATATTTGTATGGCACTATTTTAAAAGTACTGTTACTCTTATTGTAAACAGCCTCCTGTATTTTGTCTCTCCTCTGATTACGACAGGTGTGACTCAGAGCAGCTACTGACGAGCTGCAGCCCTCAGCTGTGAAAGTCTGATTTAGGCTAACTATCTCTGCTCTATACCACCTCTGATCACTTTCATTATCTCAAAAAAATATTTCTTTAAATATGGTGCTTACGCTGTGGAAGACTTGCAATTTTTGGGTCCATTTTGACTGATAATATTCTAAAACTGCAGATTTACTGTGTAAGAGTCCTCCTGACTGTTCTTAGAATGTGGTTTTCCAAATGAACTCTTTCAGCTAAGAACAAATTTTGTGAAACTTAAGTTGGCCTTAAAGGGACTCAACGCAGTTTGATCATTTTCATACTCGTGACTGCCACCTCTGGCCGTCCGCGTAACTGCAGTCTCCATGTTAAGCTGGTGAATGACTGCTGACTCGGCCCGAACACGCAACTTTAGAGTGACGGTGCAGGCTTATAGCAGCAATTGAGTGGAATAGGTGTGGGCTCACAGTACAGCGCGGGACATTGCTGGAGCATGTAGGGGGTGGAAAATATATTATTTTTTCAATTTTAACTTCCGTAGAGTCCCTTTAAGAACAAATCTGTGCCTAAGTTTGTTTCATGAATGAGGCCCAATGAACTTAGTCACAGTTTTTGTTTCATGTGGATTGGCCCTGGAATTACAGAGAAACTAGCAATACATTAAAGACCTTCATTTTGACAGGTACCCTCCAGCTGCCCTCCAGCTCAATCTGAAACTATTGACTCTTCAGAACGGTGTGATGCCACACCTATATATAGTATATGTTTCAAATTACCCTTTACATATGACTGTATAGTTTATATCAACTAGTGCCATGCAATTATTCAAATGTTTATCAAATTGCAGCTCAAATCTCAATCAGGATTTGTGATGGCCTGTACTACTGACAATTCTGTGATGTAACAGAGCAAAAGCCAAATTAAACACTTTTAAATGGTTAATTAATTGTTGAAATCAAAGGTGTTTATCATATCCAAAGAAAAAAGAGATTGATTGAAAGAGAAAGAAAATCTGGGTTATTTTTTGTCCTGTTGACTTTGATTTAGTTTGGTGCGTTCGCTGCTAATTACCAATAATAAAAAGAAAACTGTACATTTTAGTGTATTATTCTGACGTTACACTGTTTTGCCCTTGCCTCAGACTTGTGCTGAGCTGGTAAAGCCTTGTCCTTGTTATTCCCGCGTGTTCATTACATCAGTGCATTAGCGCGTCACTATTAATTGCCATCTGTGTCTGTTTGTGTGTATTTGTCCCACATTCTCACGTTGCGCCATTTTAACACTGTCTTCACTTCTGTCGCTGCCTTCACTCCTGCCCCTCATGGCCCTGGAAATGACTAATACTAATAAAACTGTCTTTAAATAGACAGGACGATATATCAGACATGACACTGTGTTTTAAAGAAGATAATTAGCCATTAGAGAGGAGTCGCACTGGTGAAATGACAGCTCTTTGGTGCGTGTAGGGGATAATGTAAAAGTATTAGTAAGAAATAACTAGAGACTTTTACTCAAGGGATTTCTTCTAATAAACTTTTTGGGACGAGGTCATTCATTTTTAGCCTAGTGCCAAATGGGTCGGAACTGGCGACTTCTGCTGCTCACATGCCTTAAAAAAATTGCCTATACCTCACTCAGCACGATAGCAGTTAATCAACTACAGTATGTGGTGACTTATGGGCATAAAACACACAACAATCCAAATTTTAATAAACCAAAAAGCTATAAAAACATTTTGCTGTGTTTTCAAGCATTTGGTATTTTCTTGCATGTTATATATCTGCGCTATGGCTAGCAGTTAGCAGGTAGCTGATTAGCCTCCGTCGAGCTTTTAAACTCTTACGATTCAAATTTTTCTAAAAGTCTATGGAGATTTTGAATGGGATTTTTTTTTACTTCCAGTAAAGTGGTGGGCGACTGTGATGCTCCATACCCTTTCATTACAAAAAGTCAAAATTAAAAATATTTGACTTACAGTGATAGTCTGGAAGCATACATGTAGAGTGTATAATATTGATGGAGAGCTAGTTGGCTAGCTCTGGTCAAAGCTCGCTAGCATACAGGGATTGTTTGCGGAAGCCGGAAGTGCCCATTGACTTACATGTAAACTTTGTGGCCCCTCTTTAACTCATTATTGGAAATAGTGTTGTTTATACGATCCTCGTGTGCTTGTCCTACCGCGCACTACACCATCCTGTTCTTTGTCTTTTAATATTTTCAACATTAAAAGAGAAGCTAACTTGCACATACCTTGATATGGAATTGTTTCCAAAAAAACAACATGGCGGCGCGCCAAATACTAGCATGAATTTGCTTCATTAGCCTGCGCTGAAAATAATGGGGAAAGTCACGTGAGCCATGTCCATCTTTATTAACGGTTTATGTCTGGAAGTTATCAAAAATAAGAGAGAACGAGGGACACTTTGAAAAATAACTCCTCCCCCTCCCTTCGTGATTGGTCGCCTGTTTTCAAATCATAAATAATTGCAAGCCAGCTCAGGGAAACAAACATGAATAATATTAGCATAAGCAGCATCTGAAGAGGGCATCAGCTGAGAGCTTATCAGAGCCAGTCTAGTGCTGTATATCGACCTAAAGAACAGTCAGAATATCTCAGATTATGTATGGGGCCAATACTTGTTGTTTTTATCTTACCTAATCAAATCAAGGGAACATATACCAATTTTGGCTGCCCTCTGTAGGCATATCTCTAAGCACCATTCACTAGAATCCCAGAGAGAGTATTTTGCAGGTACGGCCACTTTAAGGTCACTCTAGTACAGCGCAGTGGCAGTAGAAGTTGTATTAATTAACTACTGTATGTAATGGAAGCATTGAAATACCAGATATGAGGTGAGTCAGCTCTCACAAATACATTTCATATCTTCAATAATAAGTCATTCTCCAATGCCATTTTGTCAATAGCACACGCTCCAGTTCCAGTGGGGACATAAAATCAGACTTAGTTTATGTAGATTCATGTTTAAACATCCAGGTCAGCTGTCTAGTCTATATAAGCCCAGTCGATTCCAGTCTCAACTCGTAGCTGATGATCATAGTTGGATGAATATTGGAGCGTTACATGAAATCTAAAAACCTGTCCAGTTGACAAGGATTGTATCTTAACAGAAGCACACTGCAAAAAGTCATACCTTGATAAGTTAAAATGACTGAAATTAAGAATACTTGACCTTAATACGAGTGATTCTGACATAAGCCTACAGAATAAGGTTTTTTTTGCATTTAAAAGAAGAAGAAACAACCTATTTCCAGTCAGATAAGATTTATTGTCTAATTTGAAGGCAGATAAGTTAACTTGCCTGCTCACATCAAGGATAAATATACTTATTTCAAGAAAACTGGACCAATCTTTGAATTACTTTTTGCCGTGCACGTCTTTTGCCCACCTCTCTCTCTCTCTCTCTCTCTCTCTCTCTTCCTATCTCGTCTGATAACTTTGTATCATGTCGCGCTGGGGATCATTTTTCAATATCCAGCCGCATTTGGCTGTATCTCCGTCTTCTCACTCGCCGTTTGCCGTCCATTAAACATGCAGCGATTCGGTTTCACTGACAGAGGAACTCGACACTGGGGCGGGCAGCAGAGCCACTTCAGACCCTCTTTGATGAATCTCAGCATGGACATTAGCCCCATTCAGCGTCCTGGAGGTGGGCTACAGTAAGATACATGTGTTAGCGGAAACTGATAGCCGAGGATGCATGTGTTTGGACCAGTGCTTCTCAACTAGTCAGAACCCACCAGCGATCTACATTACCAAGCCGCAATCCAAATAAGAATTTAATCTCCCCCCTCCCCCATTTAGTTTAGTGTTTTTAAGACTTTTAGGGGTTCTTATCCACCTACATTTTCAATTAAATATGGGAGTGATTAGTGCCTAAGGAATCTTTCGAATCCCGGACAGAGTCTTTCTGTGGAGTTAAAGAAATATGGCAATGGCTCAAGACCAGCCCTGCCCTTATATATGATCTTTGTCATTTCTTTGAGCTATTGGATAATGGTGAGTAAAGAACTATACCATACCTTATTTTAAAAAATAACATACGTACATGTGAAAGTTACTCGTTAGACTGGTGCGGCTTGAGCTAAAGGTCTGTAACAGCAGAGCAGCAAAGACTAAGCTCCTCATCTTAGCGTTAAACAGAATACATGATGAAAAGGTGAGGGATAAAAGAGCAAAGAAACATTAAAAACTCAGCTTTGATTAATGAAAAGAAAAAGCTTTCGCCGTAAATGAATCCAGGAGTGGGGTGAACAAATTGTTCAGGTGAAAGTAGAAGAGCGACGTTATTAAGCACAAATGCTCTCAAGCTTAATGGTAATTCTAACTCAGGTGATTTTATATTAACACTTTCTACTACATGTATACTCTATTATTATTCACTTGTCTCACTCTGAGTGGAGGCGTTTATTTTTACTGACAGCAAAAGGCACTTTTAACAACCTAGCGGTGACAAAAGGAAAGAAAAACGAGACATGCTGCTATAAAAACATATATTTTTAAATAGAGCCTGACTAATATCGTCAGATAGAGAAGAAGAGCGGCCATGATTTTGACAATATGGTCTGTATGAAAATGAGTCCTGTTATACCTTGTTTGAAAGCTTCAATCATCCCCAACCCAGTCAATATTATATTTTACATCTTGAAAAAGTCTCAATGTGAAGAGTCAACATTTTGTGGATCAGTTTTAGTGTGTCTGTGCTAGCCAAGAGTAACTTGATAAGCCTATAACAAATTGCTTATTTCTACAACTGAAACCTGATTATAGAAATGAATGTTGTTCCAGATATATATATTTTTAATGGCTTTGTGCAAAAAATGGATCATTCTACCGTCTCAATCAACTTTTCCATCCTCCCTCAGATCAGTATCTGACCCCAAACATCCATGTCGGTCAAACCTTATTTTAAACTATATGTAATTTCTTTACTTTTGCGAGTTTGCCTTATTTGTTTGTTCATTTGATATTTAAAACACCCATAGTTGGCAAAAAAATGTGAAATTGCCAGTCAGCAAAAGTCAAAGGCACATTTCTCATTATGACACATACTGTGACATTAACTTATGTGTCAAAAATGCTCTAAACAGACCTCTCAGTGAATCAATTTACTCACGTTACTCACTTCAACACACGCATGGCACTCCATTGATACTCTTTAGAATGAACGGAGACATGTTGCTCTTCTGTCCTCTGCCCACTGAAGCCACACATAATAACATGCCTCTCCAAGAAACACTAGATTACCACAGAAACACACTCCACTCTGCTCTCTCCTTCTCACGCTGCTGCCCATTACCCACACACAGTAGGTGCTTATGCCACGCGTGTCATCTACTTTATTGAAAAGAACCATCCATGGCCACTCTCTCTCTCTCTCTCCTCTTCCCTCTTCTGCTTTGAGAGGGTAGGGGAAAAAAGCCCTCAAAAGCCCCGAGGAGATCCGGGATAAGATGCAAAAAAAGAAAAAAGGAAAAAAATCTCCTTTGAAATTCCAAACATGGCGCCCGTGCTTATATCTAATGCATTCCTATCACCAACACGACTTTCATGTAACTTCCTTCTTCCTCCTCTGCGCTCGTGCCAAATGAGTTCAGAGATTTTGCGCATGCAGCATCTTGTTTGTGGTTTATAAAAATCACAGCTTCTTACTTTTGTCTACAAGGTTGTGTATAGTTACTTGGCAAATATGTGGATTTATCATGTTGTGCATTATTAGGCCAGCAATGTGCTTTGGTCCAACAGTGGCGCTAAAGGAAAGATGTGTGAGGATGTTATGGTTCTTTTGGGACTAAATACTGTATTTATATGGAGCAATGGTTCCCTGACTTTTTTTATGAAAGGGCCTAAATGAACATGTACTAGCAGTTGAAGGGGCAAATGAAATAAAGTTTTGCATGTTAAAAGATGAAATGCAAGCAGATCTATGAAAAAATGGGCAATGGGCTATTTAGGAGAACATACAGTTTTAGACCTAGCCTGGCGTCACCAGTCTGGCTTCCTCCATGTATTACACACAGGCAGACAGTCTGGGAGTCCGCGGTTGGGGCAGCAGGTCAAATCGAGACTCGGGGCGGAACTACCAAGCCCAGAGGAAACCAATCAGAGAAACACAGATGTGACGTAAATGCACAGCGTCCAGCGTCTTTTTTGTAAACAGTGAAACCTTCAGCGCAGCCTGTTTTTCTGGATTTAAGAGGATAAGCCAGTAGTGAAACTTCGCTCTGTTGCGGCCGCCATCTTGATTGTTGTGGTTCGAGACTGGGCGCATTATGGGAAATGCTGGAGCTAAAAATTACATATCGCTGTGTGATTGGTCCATCCAGATTTAACCAGGGATTTTGAGCCATTCCCAGACTGTCTTCACAGGTATGTAATACATGGAGGAAGCCAGGCTGGCATGCCAGGCTACTCCGGACCCACTATACATTTAAAAAAAAAATACTCTGCAGTTGCCCTGTTATGGTATGTAATGGCATTTAACCACAGAGTTTGGTAAATTTAAGCAGTGATCCTAAGACTGACTATCAAAAATTACAAGACCAATTTATTTACAGTCATTTCTGGCAAATTCCACTTTAGGCTTTTGGTCTCAACCCACCACTTGGGAATCACTGTTCTACTAAGTGCCCAAATAAATCAAAGTGGACAATCCTTACAAATGCATCACCTCACGGACCAAACACAATCCTTTAAAATGCCAAATGTGACCCACGGGACTCACTTTGTGCACCTCTGGCACTCAAAATACTTACTGCCACTCTTACGATTAGCAATGAGTATCAGATGGACAGATAATGCTGGATAAATAGATCCCCTATTGAGACGATGTGGACATGTTATGTTTATAGCACAGAAGTGGCGACGCAGTGTGCAGTGTAAAGAAGACATACATTTCTTCGCAGTGATGGATGAAGGGGCAGATTATTCACTGTTTTGACCCCCCGAGGAGAGGAGCCGAGGGGGAAGCGAGGAGTCCATTAGCCCCGGTCACACTGAGGAGTGAGTGCGCACGCTCCAGTCCCAGTACTTTTGACATGGACTCATCTGACTGTTCAGGATGCTCAGTCACCCATTAGTGCTGCACAGGCCACTCTCTCTCTCTCTTTCTCTATCACTCTCTCTGTCTTTATCTTTCGCTTTTTACACATTTGAGCTTCTGCCGATAGTGAATTCACATATCCGACGCTTTCTCTTTTACAAAATCCAAGATGGCCTGCGCTTTTTCCTGCTTTTGTAACAATCCCCCTCCATTAATTTGCTCCGCAGTTCCTCCCTTGTGTACCCTTTCCCCCACATTTGCATCAGCAGTTGTAGAAGATATATTAAGTGCAGTCTAAGCGCATACAGTAATAGTATCTTCATCCAAATTCAGTGTATACTTGGTTGCATTGGAACAAAGCATGATTCTATTTAAATGTACAGCATATGCAAGAACTTTAGGAGCCAGTAAAGACATTGGTGGCTATGGATGGATGAGATATAAGGCATCCAATGCAAGACATCGAAATTGAAGTGCCCTACCATCTTTTGAAAAACCAAAACTTAAAATACATAGTTTAATCCAGTACTTAATGTCCTCATCTGCGTTTTTATTCATATTATTGCCTATTTTGCATTGAGACGTTATTGTTTACTTCTTCAATTAACTTTGTGCAGCACTTGGAACTTTCAGGTTGTTTAAATGTGCTATAAAAAATAAAGTGGATTGGACTCTGAGTAGCTCTGAGATTGTGGTTTAAAGGTTTTACCACTCGTACAACAAAATAGGAATGGGTAATGTGTTTTTGCTCATAAAAATCTAAAAATGCACCAAAATCTTCAACAATATGGTATATATACTGGTACAGAAGGATTCCAGAAATTAAATTTTGACAAAAATTCACATGTAACCTTGTAATTCTAAAGCGGACGAAGTGGCCAAATCTGAGACGGATACATATTGTATTTTACTATATTTAGCATGAAATTAACCTGATCTGTCATGGTCCAGTTGCTGAAAGCACCATGGAAATCCCTCTAAAAGTAGCTGATTTCAACATGAACCAAAGGACAATACTTTAGTTGTTTCATTAAATTACGAAAATCAAAACAGCACCACAGTATTTTGGTCTGTCTTATTTACTACTCTCCCATAACCACAGTCGCTCTAAAAACCCAAACAACATTTCCTTACAACCATGTTTTGATACAAACAGTCGATGTTTTCCCTCTCCGGCGCATAAGAACATTTTGGATTCTAAGTGGGTATATCTCAGACTTGAGAAAGTGGGTCACGCGTTACATAAATCTTCAGAATGTGATATGAGTACACTGCCCACTGTAAGCATCCACTGTACTGTCCTTTTGAGCACCGGAATAGCACGACATAGTTCTAAAATATACATCCACATACAGCGCATCAACTTAAACCTGCTCCATATATCTCGTAAGTGTGAACAGTTTGTCCTGCTTTCGCTCTTTCATGTCTTCCCACCTCCTCTCTCTCTCCTCTCCTCACTCTCTCTCCTTTCCTCTCCCTCTCCTTGCTCCCTGGAGGGTATGAATAAGTGTATGGTTGAGTGGAGGAGAGAGGTCGGTCCTGCCCTCCCAAATTTCTATTTCAGACCTTCGAAAAAATCACCATGCCAGTTCTCCCTAACCCCTGTTTCGTAAGCGCCGGGGAAAAACACAGACGTCACGGGCCCCGCAACGCTCGCCTTCGCCTGGCGCTTTTAAACCGGCACCGTCAGGAAACTGCGCCACACCAAGTTCCCACGCCTATACATCATTCATGCTTTGAAGCTATAAACATATATAAGCGCAGCGCATGTACTGGTATGAACCCGCTATCTTCTGAGTTTTGCGGGGGTTGGTGGGTTTGTTGGTCCTACTGGCGCACACACACACACACACACACACAAATCGAGCAGAAGAGCGAGCAGAGGGGAGAATGAATTATACATCGCAGTTGCCTCTATGCATTAGATGGAGAAAGAGGGAGCTAGAACATGGAGGATAAGAAATGGCAGCATTGTAACTATATGAGCTTGCATGCCCCAGGTACATGTTATCTGCTGTGGGGATAGAATGTGCAGGTATAGGCCATTTTGTAAGGCAGATAGGATTTAAGGGGAGACTCTGTGCGCAAATCAATTTGATTTTCAGGTTTTTGAGCCCATTTGTTTAACTTTCACCTGGAAACAAATTAATTGCTAATTCTTCACAATACGGTGTTCAGGTACTACACTGAATCATAGTTTCTCCAAGGTCCATTCGTCCATTTCCACTTTAGCAGCACTTACAGACACTACAGTTCCCAGTCTTGTACTTCACAATCTTATGAAGGCTTTTTCCGAAGGAGAGATTTGAAACCAAAAAAACAAGGCTGATTTTTTTTCTTCTCACGAATAACTATTCAAACACAGAACAAGCCATCCAAAAATCCCCTCAGAGGAAATCTTTGGAACTAAAAGTCCAACAAAATAAAAACAAAAATTTCAACCTGGCTCTGTTAAAAATATTAGCTACATCAATACAGCAAAGATTTCAATTGATGTCTCTTTCAAATGAGTTTTTCTTGAGTCTTTTTGCCATTGATGCAGTTGGCTCGTGGCACTTGATTTTTATATAGGATTCCCTTTTCTGATTGTTCACAACGTTGGCAACACATCACCGACCTCATCATACTTGTCACTCATCAAATTGTTTGGTACACATCTATAAATGCGACTTGACACACAAGTTGTTTCGCTGAGACAGTAATCTAATGTGACTCATCATGCTTAAGTAAGTCAAGCCTTCGGGGAGCGACTTGAAGGAGTGAACAGCTACTGGTTGTTTGAGAGTAACCAGTAGATTGAGAGCTTCCCCCAGTGGATTGTATCGAGACAATTTCCCTCCAGGGACAATAAGTCTACATTCATCAAATATGACTTCTATATTATGTTCCAACAACAACTCTGCTCAGGCAAGGATTGAACCACTTACGCTTCCATTGCGGACTGAACACCCAACCAAGGATTAGGTACTGTACTTGGCACTAACTCAGAAAAGACAACTTAAGCTGGACACACACTAAAGGATTTTTAGCCAGATTTTTAGTCTGAGGAGGCGTGGCTCAATAAAAACTTTCTCTCATGGCATGATCTGTTGTGGGACTCATGTCTGTCCTTAAGTGTGTGTGGTCTGTGCATAGATCTTTAGTCTCAAAAGATTAAAAATCCTCTAGTGCGTTACGTGTTTACTTAATTGCGTACTTAGACTACTTTTTGTTTTTTCCAGGATTCGAATCAACCGACCTTCCTGCGTCAGATACAGCAAGAAAGCATGACAAAATGGGTAAGATTGTATCAAGCGCGAGGCCGAGGAAGAGCAGGATGTGCCAGGGATGTTCGCTCCATAAACCGTCCATCACGTTGACAACACTGGCCCCAAGACAAGACATCAGCGTTTGCATTTCATGTACTGGAGAGAGTGTACTTTCTCTGGTAGCATCAGGTCCACAGCTGGAGCCAGGAACAGCCCCTACAGCAACATCTTCCGTCTCCGTGGCGGTGGCGCCTATGGTTCACACGGTTCAAAGAGTTCCTTCCTCGATGGATGAGAGAACAGAGCTTTCCTTCACGGAGACGCGGAGTACGGCTTGGGTTGTGTTTTGGGAAGTAAGAAGAGTGAATTTGGAGTTGAAGAGAGAGGAAATACAGGGAGGATGTGCTGTCTGTCACTACTGTACACACAAACATACTCCACAGTGGCGCGCTGGGTAATCGGGAGAGTCGGGACGCTTCCTGGTGGATTACGGCACTTTTGGGCAGCCAGGGAAAAACGAATAATAATAGTAATGGACTGCTGTGCTGTTACAGGCCAGTGCTTTCTGCAGCAGGAGCCCAGTGAAAGCCAGGAGGAGCTGTTGGAGGCAAGTCGCACAAATGTTTTTTTTGCCTTGTAAATCTATAAATAAATGACCCTTCTGTGTAGGTTCTCAATTGTACAGGAGTTGTCCATCGTAGGCAAAGATTCTTCAGTCTTCATCTGTACTCTGTAGTTGAAGGGCAGGACGTTTCGATCTTAGTCCAAAGATCTTGAACACGTTTGTGGGTCTCTTAAGTGTAAATCAGAAGGAGTTAACCTCTAAGTCTTAGCCTATTAAGATGCTGTATTTTTCATTTGTATAACTCGGCCCAGATTATGTGTATGGTGGTCATGAAAAAAACTCATGAACTGCTTCGAGGAAAGCACCACGGTCAAATGATCTGTTCTAATGAGGCCCCTACATGCCACTGATAATTCATGATCTGCTCTTACCCTCTCAATGTAAATTTGGGAAATTCTATTAGTTGAAGTCACAAACCATTTATCAAAAATGACTACGTATGCCTCTTTAGTTTTTGAGAAAGTCATAGAAAAAACTGATTACACAAAACATCCACAACTAATTGATGCTTTGTCTTGCTAAGAGACACAACAGAAATATGAAATACTGGTAGCAAAGATTGAACTGCCAAGTTTTTGTGACAAATCTGACAATGTCCAAATCCAGAAGAGAACATCACTATATTTGCTCTCTTCACTTTTTAGGTAAAGTCTACAATGATTATTTATGTAAAGTGTAATTCTATGTAACAAATAAACCTACCTTGCCAACTATAACTCAACTAACCTATGCCTTCTTCTTGGGACTTGGCATCACTGACCCAAAACCAAAACTTTACGAGTCAAAAACCGCTTGGAAAACAACTCATAATGTGAACTTGAACTTCCCCCGCACCTGTACGGCTGGGTTGATCTGAATAAATAGCCTTACTTTGTCGACCCCCTGCGGTGTGGATAATGTGCGGAGTATGGCGGGGACTACACTTTTACACTTTAGCAGTTTCTCGGTAAAACTGCAGTGAGCGGCGGGACGAATCTAGACTAAGTCCCAAGTGCCTCATTGTCGTTAAGGGACTGCTTTATTTTGATAAATGTGTGCGTCTGCGGGAACTTAATCTTTCTTCTGCTTTTACTGCGCTTAGACTTAGCATCTCTGCCTATGTATTAAAATCTATTAATAACCCCCTGACATATTTTTCTAATGATACATGTGCAGCTGCTGCAGACGGTGAAGTGAGATCCAGTTAGAGGACAGTTACAATTTTATTTACTACTGTACTATAGCTTCAAAAAATGGTAGTTCTGTTCACTTAGGTCCATACATAGACATCATTTAAGTTTAGAAATGTGAAAAATCACTGCTCAGGTTCCCAAAAGCAGAGGAATTTTGCATGAAATAACCACTTTAGATGCTTTTGCTGCGTTCATGTGGACCTCGGGAACACAGGAAGTTGGAAAATGCACATGAACGCTTGTACAACAACTGAAGAACTTCCCCACTTCCGCACCTGAATGAGCTGTTTTGGTCATTTATTGTTAAAAGTGAGCTCCTTGGTTAAACAATGCAACTTTCTTAAGTTTACTGTGAGCTGTCGTCGAAATGCCCCACATTAATGTTCTCATATTCTATAAAATATGGTGACAATTAGGGCTGGACTATATTGAAAAAACTTGCGATATGGGCATGCAATATCGCGATAACGATATTATTGCAATACTTCGATAAACTATTCCATTCGATTCAGACACATGTTATATCTTTTTCAGCAAATAGTGTCAAAAGAAGACTCCAAAAACACTAAATCAGAGCCAAACCAAGGCCAAAAAATTTACTAAATTAAGAAAGTTATCACTAAAACTGAACTTCTGCAGACTTGAGTGAATTTGCGATATTTTGTGGCTTCTTGCAATACCGATATTGCATCACCTAATATTGCGATACAATATTTTTTGCGATATATTGTGCAGCCCTAGTGACAATACATTCCAGTTTACCCGGGACAGTCCCAGTTTTGAGCCTCCTGTCCATGGAAATCCGCGAAAGCATTGATTTGCCCCGATTTTATACTACCTCTGTCCCAGGTGTCCCGGTTTTTCACCAGTAACATTTCCAAAGAAATTTTCATAATGACTGAACCCATTACAAAGCTTTTACAAACAGTTTTATCATTTAATGTGGGGAGAAAAAGTCACAATTTGGCTCGCCACACAAATTCCCATTGTGTCACAGCTTTAATTGTAGAAAATCTGGTCACCCTACTATAAAAACAACAAAAGCTTTTGAGATGCTAACGCCAAATTTAAATGGTTAGCTTCGTTGAACGTTAATTTGTGATAAAAGACCAGATTTATTTGGTGAACTCGAAATCCCCACGAAAAGCACATGAACACAAACCAACTGGGAACAACCACGCTCCATCTCGGAAAAACAAGCTCCCTAGGTCACATGAACCATTTTGTTATGGTGACCAGGGAAAACCTAAAATAATGATAATGATAATAATAACTAGCAAAAAATACTGATCTGTTAAAATCAACAAGTTTGGTAAAGGTTCCATTAGCACAAGTTATGGGTTTCTGATGAGGATATATCATTTCAACAGGTTGAAAAGCGGAATCTTTCTATATAGGGCCTTTAAATCAGCATCTGAAATAGTGATCTTCACAGTCTTACTCCCTGCGCTCCAAGCACTTCTCCCGCTCATATCCATCTCGGCGCACACTGCCAGTAAATACATGCACCACTCTCGCATTTGAATAATTTCTCCATTTGGAATTTTATGGAGAAGGCAAAACGCTATTATTTCCGATAGGAGCAGTGTATGATGGGAATGAAGAGGCGATCTCGAGGGAGAGGAGACAAAAGAGGGTTCATTAGAGGAAAAAATAAAACATTTACAAAGATGGTTGGAGGTGTCTGACGCACTGAACAGATTTCAGTCCTAGAAGTGTGGTATAATGAGCAATAATGTCATGTAGAAAAGGTGTGATCATGTTTGCAAGACGATATTCCTATATTCCTATAGGTATACAAGAAGAGCAATGGAAAGAGGAGTTTGCCAATGAATGTAGTGGAAGCTAGATAACCTAATCCATTTTTAAAAATGTCAATGAAAAATAAATCCATCGTAAATATATACCCACTTTCAGAATAGTATGACTGTAGCGCAGGTGGCGAAAAATTCAGGATTTATTGCACATTTTATTTTGTCCTTAGGGTTTTAGGGATATTTTCATATGCATTTATTCTGAAAGGGCTTTACCTTGCTGTTTTTGACCCGATTATATACTTTTTAATTTATTTTATTTACCTCAAAGCAAGCAAAACTTTACCACAAAAGCCACATGCTGAATTTGCACTTAAAGTTTGTACTGTATAAGAGTGATTGTACTAATGCACTGTTCTGTCTATCATGTTTTTTGCAGATGTGATGATGTAAATTTCCCTCTGGTGCATTAGAGTAATGCAAGTTTATTCATTTTATTCTGATAATATTGGTAAACATTTGGCAAACAGCGACTTTCCCAGTTCACCTTCCTCCAGCGCTTGTCACCTTGAGCTAAAGAACGGTGTCCCTCCCGAAAGCGCCGCCCCAGGTCTGATTCCGGCAGCTCCAAGGCCTCAAAATGTGCATGTAGCCCACAGCTTTTTGAACCGGATCATCTAAAAACTTTAGCAGATGCTTCGTATTAGTTTGGACCCGTATACAGGCACTGGGAATCACAACAAAGAAAACAAAAAAAAAAAAATCATCTGTATAATGATTACAAACTATAGTAAGTGTTTTGATCCCTGAGAGGAGCAACTCTGAGCCTGTTAGTGACACACAACCTCACATTATAGAGCAGTGGTTCTCAAAGTGGGGGTTGTGAGTGTGGCTTTATTTACATTACTCAAAGGAAAAAATATCAAACAAAAAAGTGCAGTAAAATTCTGTATGAAAGACATAATTAAAAAGAGAGAAAAAAATGAAATAAAGTTTTTCAATAACACTCACAACTTTGAACCATTCTGTCAAAAACACTCAGCGCCAGCCTTTATTTTTGCACTGTCCCGTGCCGGAATAAACCTCCTCATTACAGACTCCATTGGCGTTAAGGATCTCCCATGATGCTCCTCTCACGGCGCTCGGGGACAGAACCGAAACACTATCCGCCCTGACAATGTGCCCCATTTGTCTGCTCTTCAGGTGAAACTGCTGTCTGTGGTTTTTAGAACAATGTCACAGCAGCAAACACCTATTTAGAGACTCTTCAGCGCTGCGTTTTTAGCACGGCTTTTCGAGTAGTTACTCCTGCCTTTGTTAAATCGTACAGGGGTAAAGGCCGAGGTTCATTTACATATTCAATCACCTCATTATTCTGTGAGTGCTCGGTGCAAATAGGTCGTGTCAAAGCCCCTCACAGAGCACTGCTGACTGGTCTCTTAAAAGTGCTCACAGCGTGGGGAGCGAAAACAGCTAGGTTTCTGAAGTTTCACTCACGTTTTTGAGGACTTTTCACTGTTCAATAGTTAAAATATTTAGTTTTTATTTGTTAAAACGGACATATGCATAAGTAACGCTCAAAACCTTATATTGGAAGCTCATCTTTAACATTTAGTGTTTTAAAATTTGGAATATTTGGAAAAGACAGTAAGAAGGGTGCATCCGGGCTGATCAGGACTCAGATTTTGGCATTTACAACCCTCAGCAGGCAGTAGTGTGAATTATATGTTGTAAAACTGTGAAAATAAGCTTTCACCTTCAATGAATGGCACGCTAGCAAATGAGTGGTGCCATGATGAGCACACTTTGAGTGCAGAACTGCTCGTAACGTGTCCAGTGATGGATCATCTGCTTTGAAAATGTGGAGGACAGTTTTGTGTTCCCTCTAGGACTAAACTAAAAAATCCAGGAAGTACAGATTGTAGAAGTAAATAGCATTATAGCATGGTGAAAAGCTCAAAGGTTTATTTTGCATGATACATAGTTATGGCAGTCCTCATTCTTGATCACTTTAGACCCATGCATAGATTCACAACATCACGTGACACTTCTGAGGAAGGCAGCAGTTCAAGCAGCCGAAACTGTAAAGGTAAAATCAAATACACAGGTCTGACTATAAGAAAACTAGTTACTAGACCTTATGAACCTAATCGGACTACCATGCATAGATTGTTGAAGTTGTAGGCCTTAGAAAAGTATAATACTGTAGTGTAGGTAGCAGTGCTTATTGTCTATGATACAAAGTGAATTAGAAGACAGCCACTTCACAGATTAAAAAGCAACGAACCTACAACTTTTCATAGGTTTTATGGCAATTGGCTGCGTTTTACTGGAACACAACCGCAAAGACATTAACGTGAGTGCCGCACTCTTTTGTCTGGCGGAGTTTAGCTTTAGCCTCCTCAAATTCAGCTTCAGAGCCAATATTTAGATGGTTTTACAGAAGACTGAGGCCTTTCCAACCTGTTGCCTCTAAAAACGAAAGACAAATACAGTGGTGCTACAAACCCCTGTCAGAAACATACGGAAAGATCTGTTTTGACAGCAGTTTCAATGGATCGCAAATGGCGAGTGGAGTGAAAGAAATTTCCATGGCAGAACTCAATTTCAAATCTGACCAGACCCGACTTTCTTCCGTCTGCCTTTTCTCCTCCAAACTTCTGATCCTTGTTCGCTATCGGGCGAGTTAAACAACAGGCTGAATAAATACATTTGCCATAATGATCCACGTCTTCCACTGCTGAGCCAGGAGTTGCACCCTTCCAAAGTGTTATGCAGATTTGAGTTCAGCAGAAATTAATTCAGGAGTATTTTCGCAGCATTATGAAGCGATCTTTGTAAACCAAATCGTTTCTGACCATTGCTTGCTCCGGTGTTGCATTATGCACAATAGAGCTGAACCTTGCTGTCCTCTCAAGAATACTTAATCAGGTTACACATACACACACACACTTTCAATATAGTCACACGTACCCTCCCAATGGACACCCTACCTTCCCGATCAATAATTCATCTGTATCTAATCTTCAATAATGTTCTTAATCAAATTTTAATGCTGGGGATCGCTTTGAGTATGATTTTAATGGAGAAAAATTGATGAGAAGCTACAATGCTGCAACATGCATGAGGCGAACAGCGAAAGGAGAGGGGAAAGGGGCCAGTGACTTTGGAGCTAATGGGTTTTAATAAGCGCTCCCGAGTCGTGGCTTTATTAGAGAGATGCACAAGGCAGAGCGATAAAGGAATAGAGCTAAATAAATGTAGTAACAAGACAATAAAAAGCCATGCGGAAATGAATGGACCAAATGACTGGGAGCTCATTTTGCTCATTCCCATCACAAACGCTGTGAACCACAAATATTAAACTACTTGGTAAATATCTAGCTGTGAACTCATCCTGTTTCTAGATAAAAAAGGTTTGTGTTTTGACGTATAGCATGAGGTAAATCACCAACTGGCACTGTTAGACTCTTTTTCTATTCGTCACAAACAAGTCAGTTTAGTGGCACAGCTGATAGTCGAGTGGTTAAGAAAGCCTAACTAAACTAACTAAAGCCTATGAGCCAAAAATCATTTAAAAAGTCTGTCTAGTTTCAAGGGCAAGGTGTAAGCAGCGTACGCTTATCAAAAACAA